>VYZM01008475.1:142342-177690 GCA_013398915.1 Dromas ardeola | reverse complement strand
GAGAGACAGAAAAGGAAGAAAAGCCAAAGTCGGGGAAACCTCCTTGCAAGTCCCTGGGATTTGCTTAGGACAAAGGACAGACTTTAGACTGGATGCTATAAAACAGTGCCTTTTTAAACCACCATTTCAGAAAAGTGCTCAACATATTTACATAATCAAGTCATTGTATCATTGTATAATGACTAGATAAGGAACATACCCTTACGTGTAATTTAACCTTATAGAATCAGTTTTTACTTTTGGCAGAGACATAATTCATTTGAAACTCTTTGAAAAATCCCCAGTAGTTTATCCTGCTTGCCCAGACAAGATCCAGATCAGCAGCAATCTTGAACACTGCAATAATCTCATCAAGAAAACCAAAGCAAAGGCTACACCTTAAAACCTGCTTAGGAAAAGCAACAGGAGGAAAGCTACTCTGGTAAAATAGGAAATAAATCTGGAGAATCTTGGAGGAGCCTCGCTTCTGGCACAGGCTCCTCATGGAAATTTTGGTAAGTCCTTTCATCCCCTCGCGCTTCAAGTTCCCCACCCATATAACAGAGGTAACAGGGTCATTGAGGCTTTGGGGTTTTTGCTTAGGTGTAAACAATTTGTAGCTGCGACTATCTGGTAACACGGGTGCGCATAGCGTTTACTGCAATGAGTCTCTGATGCAGCTTCTCAGCATCACTGTAATACAAATAAATTTTAAACATTTGTGATTTCAGCTCATTTTTCCCGTGGGAGCAAATGCCTTTCCAACAAGTGATAGATGCAGGGGACAGATCTACAAACCCTTCCCTATCCATTCTTTCAGATCTCATCACTTTTTGCTTCTGCACACCAACACTGATTTTCTCACTGAGAAATGTCTTCAGCTAGTGCAGGCAGTGAGCAGCAAAGAAATGTCCAAACCATGATGACCATCACAAAGGCTCAGCCCTGCTCTGCATCTTCTTGGGAGAGCCACATGACTAATAAAATGTAAAAAAAAAAAAAACCAAACAGATACATTTCTTGCTCATCAATGTGCCAAACCAGGACAGAACTGGTGGGCAAAGATGGGCTGGTGCAAGAGGCAGTTCGCTCAGATGGTGCCCCACCTGTTATCTGCAGACAACAGAGTTACATCCTCCAATTTTTCCATATAACATCTCCATCTCTATATATTGAAAGAAGAGGGTTAGACAAGATCAAGGACAGTGATATTCAGCTGTCATGGTGATCAAAGCTTGAGAGATTGTCTAGATGAGGACTTGATTGATTCATGCAAGCATGAATAAAGCAGGAAGCCAGCAGGTGATAGCATGGCCCCAACTCTGAGCAAACTGAGCTCCTGTCAGGGTAACAGGTACTAAACAGTGTTTTGACAAAGTTTTTGGGAAGGGCTGAACTGTAGGACCCATAACAAAGTCCTATTTTCTCTGGGTTTCCTTTCTAACAGTTATGATAGTTTTCAGAGAAAACAGCACATGAAAAAGACTTACTTTTTTTAAAACTTGTTCTCCATTGCAGGAGTAATTGTGATGAATTCTCAATCAGGGTAAATACAACCCATGTGATGAATTTAAGGAGGTGCAATTAGAGGTTGGTAGGAAGACAACAACTGTTGGAAAGCACCATGAGCAAATGATGGATGAGACCAAGGAAACAAATGGATAGATTGTCAAATATACAAACCGACAGCACAACGGGAAATTGATGGCAGCTGTTTCAGCCAGAGCCCGGACCTACCACACTGCCTTAAAGCATCATTAACTTTAGTATAAAAGCTATGTGCTATGGAGACTTTATTAGGCAGAATCACAGGTGTTTAAGAACTTGATGAGGTATTTTCTTGTTCAAGAGAACTTGAATTTCTTTCAAGTGTTCTTGTTACACACGCAGATGCTGTGAGGGCCTCATGTGTACACCAGAGCGACCCAATATATTTGACATGCTGAAAGCATCTGGGGGACTCTGGTAAATGTGCCTGGCCAAAAATGAAAATTGTATCTAGTCAGGCAAAAATAAAGTCCAGTTACACAGGTGAAAAGGTCAGTTAAGTGCCCATATCACAAACAGTGCCATCTGGAAGGTGTAGTAAGGGAGGCAGGAGAAGCTGTACTGTGGCTCATGCTTGTGGCATAACATTAGAGTTGATGATCCAGAGAGTTTGCCACTGGCATCTCTATCACCCCCACTCATCCCCAGCCATACCTGACAGACCCTTGTCTGCAGAATAAGGTGTGCAGTGTGAGGTGTGAAACACTATGCCACAGTGGTTTACACTAAGGTCACACTGCTGTACAGGCATTCTAACGTACACGACAGCAGAAAGGATATTTCATTACACATTCAGGAATTCTTCCTTCAGCATTCATTCAACTTGAGTTTAGTTAAAAATAAACAGTTGATTAATCCAGAGAAAAAAACACAAGTGGAGTCAGTGAAGATGACAAAACTTTCCATAGTAAAGATGTGATCTGTACAGCAAAGCTTGAGAAGAAATGGAGTCCCACTTGCTTTGTCAGTAATTTCTTTGACTATTTTTGATAATATCCTAGAAGCTTTTAAAGGACATTCAACAAAAAGGTCACTTGGAAGTGTTTGCAAAGATTAGGGGAGATCAGAATGCATTTACTGTGCACTATCTGCCACATGCTCAATTCACTGTCATGGAGGAAGAAAACAGCAGAATTAATCCTCACAGAGGAAATTAGGATGATATTGTGCTGGGTCACGTTTCTGGATTATAAGATTTCCACTAGTCAATCCTGAGTTATTGCTCTGCAAATACTCAACAACCTAATTTGATAGACACTCTGAAAAAAAATTACAATAGGAAATTACTTTCCTTGTGTTTCAGAATAAACATTCCATAAAAAACAAGAGGCATTCAGCTTGACACGAGTGAATGTCCATACCTTTATTAATGCAGGCAGTATTTCAAAGTAGGTCTCCATCATTTTGCTGCTATTTTTTGCACAGCTAGCATGAACTATTCCTGGTCAGGAGGGCACCTAGGCTTGGTCAGATAGAGGGCTGCTCACACACCCATCTGTATCTTCAAGGTGAAGCAAGATGTGGATTAAGTTGCCCAAAGGTAGAAAAAACTTTTCCTTTGGTGCTTTCCCCTAAACGCCTTGTTATCCCATGGAACAGTAAGCCTCAGTCAGGTGTTTTTCTACAACTTTCACCCTGAAATATGTGTTTTTCCTTAACTACTATGCACAAATTCTTGAGAGAACACATGCGCAAGTGACATAGCTGTAATAGTGACACAGGTCAAACAGAATATCAAAACACATAGCGATTAAAGATAGAATTTGACTTTCTGCTTTCAAGGTGACCTCAACATCTAATACAGGATTTTCTAAGTCACCTACACAGGTAAGGGCATCTGCACGTGCATGCTGTTCTTGGGAACATAACCCACTAGGCATTTTCAAATTCCCTCACATAACTCTTAAAAGTAATACTTCAGCAAGGTCAACAGAAAAGAAGCATTTCCAAAAGCACCTGTCTGGAGCGTGGGAAACAGGCAAATCCTCTGAGTCCTATTACCATGTCAGATACTGCAGCTTAATGGAAGCACTCTCTCTCCTCTGGCAGAAGCGTAGGGAGCCTGGCACACTTGATGGGAGGGTTCAAATCAAAAGACAGACATTAAGCTCACAGGAGTCACACAAGTGTGAATGGTGTGCAGTGGAGCACATAGATGGTCTCCTGTTTCTGGGAAGAAACCAGAACATATAGCTCTTGTGTAACTTTTTCACATCCTTTCTAGCCCTCTCCTTCATATTGGGTAATGCAGCCCTTCGTGACATATCAGAATTACAGTCAGTAACATTTTTTTGTATCTCAAAAGCCCAGGATACTCAACAACAAGGTCATGCTGGGTGGGAGGGTGGCCTGCAGAGCCTGAGACAAGCTGAGAACTAACAGTGTCAGGGCCAACCATAACACTTCTCACCCCAGCAATTCTGAAATGCTCAAACGTGTCTTATTAATAAATAAAACCAGTTTAATAGACTGCTTTGTTTATGTACCATGTTATGTACCATGTATCCTCAAGCAACACAGAGTCATGAAAGACCATTTGGCCTGTTACAAACAAAAGGGACAAGCAAACAACAAGCAAAAGGGCAAGGTAAACAAAATCCGCCCAAGCTGATGCAGTCCAGGTGCACCACTCACAGTCAGTCTGTAAACCACCCCAGCCTGGAGGCAAGAAAGAACGTGAAGAATAAAATGCTCCAGTCTCTAATAAGCTCTGAGCAGTCTCTCACAAAACAGTGACAAGATGGCAGAAGCTGTCAGCAAGAACTAAAAGGTATGTTTTCTATAGGTAGGCAGTCTTCTGGTTTATTTTATGGGGCTCACCATTTTCTGTAGAAAATATTACTTGTCTCTATAAATCTTTTCTCTCCCTTTTCAATAAAGTTCAATAGAGTATGTAAAGAGTTGCAAGAGTTCCCAGACAATTTGCTAGCAAGTGATGAATAACCATAACTTTAAAATTGGGCAAAAAAAATTTCTTAATGATTCCCCTGAGAAACAGAAGTGATGCAAAAATACAAAGCAATGAAATCAAACATTAACAAAGAATAACAAACAGCTTAAGAATTAGTTATCCCAAGCAAAGTTTGTGACTTATGCAAAGCCACTGGCTTTATCACACCCAACTTAGGCCTCTTTTCAAAATTTTTTTTTATACTACTAATGTAGCTAGGAATGAGGTCTCATTGTGCAAGGCACTGTGCAAACAGAAGAGAAAAATGGCATTTGCCCCAGGGAGGTTAGGCTGTATTTAGAGAAGACAGATGGCAAATGCAGGAGCAGAGGCTCAAAGGCAGCCAATGGCTCATGGAGCAGCTATGCAGCTCAGAAGTCACACCTCTCAAATATTTGCCTGGTGACCAGTGCTTCAGATTTCATTGCTTCCTCAAGTCCTTGTCCTGCCTGCAAAGCAGCATGCAAATGCCTGTAGGACTGCACTGGGATATATTTTCCCTTACATAAATCTACAGGATTTCAAACATTCTGAAAATTCATCTAATCCAACCAAACATTCCTGCTCTAAACAGAACATGCAGATGTAGAATGCATGCATGCCTAAATTCTTTTAAACAGTTAAAAAACAACACCAGCCAAACTGAAGCAAAAAGCCCAGAAAAAACCTATCCTACTTCAAAATACTTGAATTAGTCACACTCATTTAACTCTACATATTCCTGCAGTACAAAACAGTACTTATATTTATGGTTCAGACTGCAAACTCCTCACTTTTCAAGATGCTCACAAAAGAAAACTGATTGCTTTTGATGGGGTTGTTTGCATCAGTAGGAGCTCAACAGCGTAAGTAGTTCACTCATTCCTTTTGGTAGGGCTTTGTTCTGCCACCCATGTTTCTCTTCGTCACTTGTACAATAACATTGCATGTATCATGTCTAGGCAGAACGCTATCAGTTCCAATGCAACCGATTCACTGCAGAAACGTGGCCAGTTCAGTTCATAGCTCTAGCCCAGCAAAGCACACGTGCACTTGTTTCAGGGGGATTCCTCTTTGCTTAAGTGTCCAGCTTCAATTTTTTGAGGTTTGTGAAAGAGTTAAATGTTGATTTTAGAATCTCAGTGTCCTTCCCACCAGAGAATTATATTTCAGCATACTATTATGGCAAATTTTACTAATGTTTGCCTATGGGAATATCTGGGTAATGGCACCATCTGACTCTTATCATAATTTGATTCAAACTCATATTGCTTTTACATTTTATTTCTCTTCGCCATTCTGGCTTGTAACAGCCAACAGCAGGCTGAAATTTTACCTAAATGAGAGCATTTTTGCTCAGCGAAAGAACATTACTCTGTGCCATTTGCTTAATAGTTCACATTACTGTGTAGGGAGTGTTGCATCCTTAGGCCAAGTTCCTGGCACCCAGTTTGTTAAAAGTTTCAAGGGCAACATAACAGCAGCTTCTGCATGATAAAAACCTTATTGCCTGGGCAAAATTATGGTTTCTCAGACAGTCTAGAAGTCAAGAAAAATCTCAGCTGTATTTATGCATGGGCAGAGGTAAATGAATAAACGCAACAATGCTGTTGCCACAAAGTACCCATGTTTCCTAATGAAAACAGCCTTTGTTAATACTGTGTAACGCTAGTATTACAGAAATTTAAGAGATGGACTTTGCCATCCTTGTGTTGTGTTTTCTGCAAGAACTTTCAACAAACTTAGTTGCCCAAAATAAAAATACATAAACAAATAAAAAAGAACGTGTTGAATTGCAAGGAACAGAAGAAAACTACTGAACAGAGAAACTGAGTCTAAAGTGGATCAATGTAGTCGTGACAAGTGAGACAAATTACCAGCTGACTGGAGTGCGATCCAAACCAAAGGGGAGCTGACTGCAGCAATAAGTGGGCCTGACCCTTCATGCTTCCTAGTTGGAAAGAGAGCTGCAGAGAGAAGGGAAGCTGCACGGAGGGCCAAGACATGATAGCAGAGCCCTGAGCAGGAGGAAGGGCAAGGAAAGCCCAGGTGACAGGCAGCTGCACATGCTCCCTGTATAGTACAGTGTGTATTTAAGCACAGTATGCTGAAATACTGCAGAATTTCCCGTGTTTCCAGGACTCCACTGCAGTGGATAGAATCATCAGTAATGTCAACAACTGAGCTGTGGTCAATGAATGTTTATGCTTCCTTGGTCCTTACCACGTTTGGAGATTGCTTAGATTGCTTAAATCACACTGAAACTTCTAGCACATAATCTGTGAAAATAAGTCAATTTTCCTTGTCCGTACAACATTGTGGGACACCAGAAAATACTTTACAGAGTATGAAAAGTATCCAGACAGAGTACAAATACATTACAGTGTAATTTCAACTTGGAAGGAAAGGAGCACCCTGCCTACCTTACCTCAGGCCCCTAACTGCTTCCCCACAGCCCAGGAGTCATACACAACTGTGCTAAAAGCAAAAATTCTGTGTATTCTCTGGGTCGGGAAAGTGGATTTGATCAGGCTGGAAAAAAGTTCAGATTCAGATGAAAAGACACAATATAAAAAGCAACAATCATGAAAAGGAGTATGAGCTCCGCCAAGAACAGAAAGGTATTTCAGACAGATCAGATTTTATGTCCCATGTTCCTTATCCTACATCTGTTTCCAGAAATAAAAGAGACAATAAATCTTCAATAACTACAGAACCATTTGCCCCAGTCCATAGTAGTTTGAAAGCTTAAACCAATTGCTAACATGGTCCAGTATTGATCCCAAAACATATTAGCACTATTTACCTCTATATATAACTACTGCTCATGCAAAATGTCCAGACCCTTTTGATACTTGCTAAAAGCCAGTCACGTGTGTCCAGGGAAACTGCAAGTAACAGAACATATCTTAAGTAACAAGTGTTCTATCTCACAAGTAGATTTCAAAACTACTTATTTATGGCCAAAACTGTATACGTCAAATTTAGCGCTCTCTTCCATTTTTAAATGTCACAACTTCCAGTCACAAACTGCTAAAGTGTCAAGTGCAGGTGTCCACCTTTATCAACCCAGAACTCACCCCATAAAAGTAATACCCACCACCAAGTTTATATTTGCCATCTTGAAATCAGAGTTTGCTGGTAAGCTGCTATGCTCACTTGTGTGAATTAGGGCATGTTCTGCAAAGCCCCTCATGCACCAAGAACATCACCGATCCATGCCCAGGAACCAGGGTCATTGCAAGGAAGAGCTGGAAGTACCTGCACTGGACTGAGCTCAAGTGCCTGCAAGGGGAATGAAATGAATGCCTGTATGTTCAGACTATCATAATTACAGGAGCAGTGGTTGTAGACCATCATTTCATCCCAAAGAGTACTCTGCATTTAACCAGTGAAACACACTGGTTGGGAAGCTACTGCACAAAAGCTGTATGTGCTAATACTGCAAAGTATTTTAGCAAAAAAAAAGCCAAACTGGAGCCTGAATTTCAAAGTATAAAAAAGCATTAGCATGAGAAAGGACTAAAAACAAACTGGAGCTTAAAATGACACAACCAGATGCATACAAAAAATGAAAAACATATTTTTATGACGTTCCAACTTCCTTTCTACCAATAGCTAATCATATTTTTCCCCTGAAAATGCTCAAAGTACATGTTTAACAGAATTTGATAAATATCTTGAATAACATGAGAAAGATGTTAGTTTTTGCCATCCTGTGATTAAGGTTGATATTGATCTAGAAAGCTAGATATTATTATTTTTAGACTACTATAAAGTACTTCAGTGGCTTATGTTGAAATTATTTCAGAAACTGTTTTTATTAATACACATCTGTCTGTACTTCTAAGCAGGTGATAGAAGTTTGATCTTCAGCTTTAAAATCCTGAGACCCTTAGTTGCTAGGAAACCAACAAATCTAATTCCTGTCTCTTATAACACAAAAATATAATTATACACTGATTCTCTCAGAGAAACTCATGGTATGTATTTTTCAACTCCCCCTTTTGTCAGTGATTTGAAGCTTTCTTTTGATTCATTTAGGCTAAGAAAAGGCACATCAGTTATAAAGATACTGGTAAATATATTAACAGAAAAAAAGATGGGACATTCTTTTATCAGAATTTTTCATTTATCTCATTGCTGGAATAAGAAGTGACTGAGCAGCAAGTTATAAGGTCTTGAAATTTACTTCTAATATGGATTCACAAATTTATCTTTAATATTTCATTACCGCGATTGTTGATCATTTCTGGTTCAGAAGATGTCTTTGTAGACAATCAATCTAGTGTCTTTATGAGAAACATTATTCATAAACATATGTAAAAGGTCTGTGCTTTCATTACAGCATAACTAGCTATCCATCTATCTATGTATGCCCATCTGACCTTGCAATTACCGGCTTATCTATATGATGCATTGCAACAGAGTTATTAATTCTACCTCCTTACACTTTTATTCTTTGGCTTGGCAGGTCTACCAGGAAGAATAACACATATTCCATTAATAACAATTATTAGTGACACGATAGGAGCCTGAATAACATTTTATTCAAAAAGTGGTATTTTGTCTGTGGACATAAGCAAATATAAATACCCTGAATTCTGGGAAATTAATTTTTTAATTGTATCAAAGAAATGTTGCTATATGAAAGAAACAGTGATAGTGTACACTTTTATAAGAGGAAGAAAAATTAAACAATATCTAAATATATAAAAATCAATATCCTCTCCAATAATTATCTCATATTTTCTCAATGTATGTCAATAGATACAGTGGTGAGAAAGAAGTTAGGAGAATCTGCCTGTTCCCTTCTCCTAGAGTTCTCAAAACTCCCAAAGACCCCATTTTCTGTTTGTTTTTCTTGGGACAGCACAGCCAACATGCCAGCAGATACCAGCTGAACATCCCACCCAGCAGCCCTGGCGACAGCAGCTGAGCCAAGTCAAACACACAGGTACATTGCATGTCCTCAATGCTTGTTCCTCTGCCTCCGGCAGCAGCCCAGAGGTAGGAAACGTCCCTTCTTACAAAAAATGAGAAACCTCAGCTTGCACATACAACATTTCTTCCACCATCTCAGAGTCTGCAAGCAGCCAGCCACCTTAATGCTGCCAGCTGCTGCCACAGGTGACGTGGCAGTGCTGAAGCGAAGGCGCTCAGACCATAATGATAAGCCATACAAGAGCTTCTGCAATTACTTATAACAGAATTGTTTTTTCTCTTTGCCTTTAACAAAAGAAATAGGAAATGACACACAATAAATGGCATTAAAATGTTTAGATTGCAAATCACACACTTAAGCTTAGGAAATGGTAGACTTTTATGCTGCCACAGAGTCTTTATTCTGCCCTATCAGGATTATAACACGTTTTTCAAATTCCACGATCTGAACTACTTTTCCAAACACTGGGCTTTGAGCAAGATAAGAGCTCAGTGTTGGAAGATAAGAGTTGGAAGAAATCCAGCATGCATAGAATTAAGATTGCACAAAGAACTATAAATTTAGATTTTCCCAGTTCTCCAATTCTTGACCTTGCAAGTCCTGGCCTGAGAGTCATGTTTTTAATGTATGACTTCAGTGAGTACATCTGCATATACACAAATGATATTATAGACATATCTCAAATACACAGACAAATCCATTTTCTGTGCTGAAAATGTTTCTATTAGGGAATAATTTTTTAAACCCTTTGCCCACATAAGTAATCCTAACAGAAGGATCCTCTGCAAAGAAGTAACTATGCCCTAAAAGCTCACTGTGTACTTTTAAACAGAAAACCTCCATCACTAACAAAGCATCAGTTACTCACCAGAATAACATCTTTCCTTCACGCCCTGCAGTTGCCCACTGTGGTTCTTACATACACCCCCAAGAAAGCTCTAGAGAGATGAGCAGAGCAGAGCTCTCTCGTAAATGGAGATGGAAAAGACTGTTTACCTTAAGAAAAAGACAACTAAGGGAGGAAATGATGAAAGGAATGTAAAACAGATATGGAACTGGGGGCTTGCAATCTACCTAAGATGGCAAGAAAAAGCTGAGCGCTTTCTTCTCCTTTAATAAAAAAAAAAAAAAAAAAATTAATGGTCTGAGACACCTTCAGCATCGCAAGCAGCACATTCTCCAGCACATGCCTTGCTACAGCTGTCAGGTGCATAGGGAACTGTATCATTGTTGTGATTTTCTATTCCAGCACCAATATCTGAGAGAATAATAAGATAAACAGTTTCCTCCCCAAAACACAATAGACTATTACAGCATGTATTCATCTTCCTTTCTTTTATCCCATCAGGTCTAGTACTACATCAGTCTCATTTGAATGTGCAGTAGAAAGAAAGCCACATCTGAACTGAAAACAGAATGAGCAAAAATGTCCAGAGGACGGAAGGCTCAGCCTGATTCACTGCAGCTGATAGATATAAGACAACATGACCAGGGCTCAGCAGAAGCGTACCAGACCTCAGCCACTGCTCTTTGCACTATATCCCTGCAAGAGCGAGTCAAGCCTGTGTTAGCATGGCTTTGATTATCTAGCCTGATCATTTGAACTAGCTTTTCAAAGCCACTTAATGCACAGCCGGAACAAGAAGCTTGCAACAAAACCATAGAAGTAGTACTGGTCAGTCAAAAGTAAAAAGGAGAATTCAGATTATGCAATCAAGAATTGATTCGTAAAATTATTACTATAATTTAAATACAATGAAGGAATAAACCACAGAATTAAACTTCAACTACCTTCTACTAAGCCACCTCCATTCTCTACTTTAATCATCTGATGTTGCTATTTACCAAAGTATTTAATTAAAAATAAGATGAAGAATATGGTTTGGAAGGATACACGTTTCTAAAGTAGCTGGAATGATCTAAATTAAAAATGCAACAAAGCACATGTGGAGGGTCGTAAAAATAGATGCAGCAAGAAAGAGAAGAAAAGGGAAAGAAAAGAGGCCACTGTTCTTATAGTTAGTAGGAATGTGTAGAGCACAGCCTGCAAGAGAATTGCTGACAAGTCACTGGAGCAAACGCAACTTATTAGACTCCACTGTGAATATAATGCAGTTAAATCATCTGCAGGTAGACTTCAGAAAAGAAATAAAATCTAGGAAGAGAGTTGGGCTCAGACGCAGTTCCTTTGCATTTTCTTATTATTAAAGTACAAGCTCTAAAAAAAAGGTGCAAAAAATTGCTTATTTAATTGCCATATTACTGTAGGTTTCCTATCAATGTTAAAAAGGAAAGTACGAGGCTCCAAAATCATCAGTTTCCACTCTTTTTACCTTGCAAAATTCACAGGGCAGAAAAAAATTGTACCTACACTATCCTATCTGTACTTCCCTAGGTCAGACTAGCATGCCCAGGCCTTTAGGAATAAAGACCTCTTCAGAGCATGAGTAGCAATTATCCTGACTTCAAACCTAAACAGTTTGTCTTGAAATAAGCCTAACTGTAACTATACACTTAATTCAGGCTCTGAGCCTGAATTTAAGCTCTGAACATAAAGTAAAACTACTGCAGTTGCCTTCGCAGCTGGTTTTTTCCCCTCTATCCATAGGCAACACTTGGAGGCTAAAATAGAAAGGTATAACAAATGAGGCTTAATAACCTATACTTCTGCATAAAGAGATTGTAATAAAACCATTCAGGGTACCTGTGACATGCCAGCGCTGTAACTTGACACATAAGTTGTCCTGTTTCCAGCAAGCTAAAATTCTTACCTTAAAAAAAAAAAAAAAAGTCCAGTGTAAAATGCCCGTCACCGTTCAGCAGAAATTAGCAGTAGCCAGATCTGCAGATCACACCGATGCAACATGCAGACGATCTCTTAGTCCAAGCGGACATAACTACCCTTACTGCAAATCAATTTTGCAGATTTATTCCAGCTAAGGACCTCTCCCAAACGCAAAATAAAATTAATAAGTTTAAAGAATATATATGATATCACTGCTTTTTCACAACATCCTTATTGAGAAGAATGTCTTTGCAGCTCTTCCATTCCTCTGTACCCTCATCAAAATCAATTTCATTCTTTTGAGATAATGAGTACTTACAGCATCACCTCTTTTGAGGACAGAGGAAGGGAAGAAAAAAATAAGCAGAAGAGTAAAGTAAGATCCTGAATCTTGAGCTCTGAGTTTAAAAAAGTAGTTTGGTCTCCTTCTAAAATAATAGCTCCTTTGGCACTGTTTGAGGACACAGAGGACAAGACAATTAATTTGGAAGCTCTCTTGTCACAGAATCACAGAATGGTTCGGGTTGGAAGGGACCTTAAAGATCATCTAGTTCCAACCCCCCTGCCCTGGGCAGGGACACCTCCCACTAGACCAGGCTGCTCAAAGCCTCATCCAGCCTGGCCTCGAACACCTCCAGGGATGGGGCAAATACATATGAGAAATGAATAAAAAGGCTTGTATGTACCTTACAGTGGAGTATTAGAGTTTATCCACCTTAAGTAGAAATAACACTTTTTTCCCTCGATATTTTATTTTGTGCCAGCACTTATTTTATTCACAAACCAGTGCTTTAGCTAATTATGCAATATAGAGAAAAGCAGCCTAAGCTCATAGGTTTATTATAACAGAAACCATATATAGTTCACCTCACAGAGAATGACTGTCAGAAGTTCAAGATTAAATGCACATTATCTTTTTCATATTGTATGGATTTTTTTATATATATATTTTGTATTTTATACCTGTATCCATAAAGAAAAGGGTAGCTCAAACCAATGGCTTTAGAAAACATGTTTCATATCCCTAGCGCTGTCAATAACGACAAACAACTAGTCTCCCCTCAATAAATGTAACTGTTATAAGAGCACTTCCTTTTACAATTTCTAGCACAGAAACTGTAAGAAGGAACACACAAGATTAGATGAGAGCAACTTGACCTAATATTGAAAAACAGATTACTGCTCTCCTATATTATAGAGGTTATAAAATCAGTAATTTCTATGTGGAACAGCTCACAAATATTAGTAACGATTTCTTGAGTAGAAATTGGGAAGACAATAAGATTTCCCTTTTAGTCTGAAATAATGCAAGAATGTTAGATTCTTTTCTCTCTCAAAATGCAAAGGTGACTTACAAATTATCTTCTGTGCCTCAGCAATAAATTGAGAAAAAAAAAACTTGCTACCTGGACACACCTATACTTTTCCAGTATAATTAATAATGATAGTTTTATTATGGCCCATGTAGCAGCTAATCAATAGGCTTTGATACTTGCACAGTCAACAATAGTTCCTGTGTGCTTGCATAATGTCCACTATTTAAACTTGTAGCTGTTCATGCTAATTCATTTACTACCTATGGCCCTAAGTCAGCAGAGAAATATGTATTTACACTCCACATATCACTCTTTGTTCAGATTCAGGCTGAACACTCCAGAGCACAGGGGAGAAGGACAGAAGAGGAGAAGAAGAGGGAGAAAAATAAAAAGCAGGGGGAATAGAAGGTGAGATTATTGGAAATTTCAGGTGAGAATTTTAATTCTATTACTTTTGGACCGTTTTTGTTCTGAGTTAGCTCAGAAGAGCTATCCCATGCTCCCCAGAAGAAACAAACCATAAAATAATCCTGCTTCTCTCATAATGAACAAAGTCACATACAGGACTTGGGGATGTGACACAAAGCCATCAGAAGACAAAAGCAAGACCCCCATGAACCTTGGACACATCTCCATTTTAGCTGTTGCAGACTCATAAGACTTAATTTCTCCCGCTTTAGTTTTCATGACATATTTCATTCATTCACCAATCCCCATTTCCCTCAGTAATAAGTCATTAAGAGCAATAGGTTATTATCTGTTAAGTCCAGAAATTAGTGTTGAAAAAACAGGGGAAAAAAAGAAAAAGAAAAAAGAAAGTGGGGTTGAGGTTCTTCAGAAGACATTGTGGTTGGACTTCTTGGTGAAACTACATACAAATGCTTGACTTCTCTTTTTAGCTTCTTCAAATTTGGGATACTGCACCTAGGATATTTAAGATCTACTTCACAAATGTTCTGAGGAACTGTAGGTGACCATGACTTTTCATTTGGAAGAGCTGATTTGGATTTGAAATCTTCAAAGACAAGACCCTATAAACCTTACAGGGCATTCCAGAATCAAAGCTTTCCAAGTAAGTGTCTACACTGAAGCCAGTGGCTTCAGTATCTTTAGTCTTCACGTTCCTTGGCTTTCATCTCCTTTCTCCAGGAGATGTGATGATACTGAACTCATTATTATCAGAAAGGCAGTTAGATACAACAGGATAAAATGCACTGTACAATGTAATATATGCATTTATATGCAGAGTTCCTATTGTTTTGTGGCTTCTATCTTGTGACTCGCAGTTTTCTAGTACAATAGAGGCTACAAAAATGACAGCAGCAATGACTTATGCTCAAGGTTGGAAACCAAATGATGCTCTGGCTGTTTTTGAAAAATATCTTTTGTCCTTCACCTTACAGTTTGCATCTTAGGAACAGTGACTTTCATAAGGCTCTTTCAAACTGTTTAAGGACCACGAAAGGAGGTTTGTTATCCTTCCTGCTTGCTGGAGCCTTCAGCCCCTGTAAAGCACAAAATGTTTTTTTTTTCTTTAGCTTCTACAGATGGGTACCATATTTTGCTTTATTCACTCATTCACAAGTATCCCCCACTTTAACTTTCTCTCCTATTCTTCCTTAAATATTACTGTAGATATTAATTCTCAACTTCAATACGGTGTTTTTAATTTCTTGCCATTTTGATCTCTCTTGCCTACTCAGTCTAATCTTTTATCCTTAACTCTTTTATCCTGTATGCCATTTTATCTACTTTTATATTCTTTCTTATGAGATGCTCTTCACTATACCCACAATTTAATCACAACTCTATGCTTTTGTGAGCTTTCTACCTTAAGAAACCTGACCTGACCATCTTACTACCTGACCTCTCCATTTTCCATTCTCACTCCTTCTAATTTATGGGCTTGCCTTACTCACTCCTTTGCAATTAGCCTTTGACTGTTTTTTACACAGTCCCCAAAAGCACTTAGCTCTAATCTTGTTTACTCTTCCAGCCTGTTAATTCATAACCCCTTTTGCATTATCCAAAATGATTATTCAAGTGAGCACCTGTGGCAATTCCGGCATGTTTTGCATCTCTGGGTAGATACTGCCACAATATTGATGTTGCAGAAGGAAACGTATTACATCAGACAACTCCAAGCAACTCATGAAATCCTTGTGTACTTCAGAAGTGGCCACCTGAGGAGAAGCCAGTGCAGCACAAACACCTACTACACCAGGTGACCTATTTCATCAGCCAGGACAAAACCAAACTCTTCTTTATCCACCTGCACTTTGCTGACCAACTATTTGTCCACAGTCACTGTCCCTGTGGGTTGTTTTTTTTCTTTTTTCCCCCACCCCCTGCACTACAGACATCAGACTTTTCCAGACTGATGAAATCAGAGTTTTCCAGACTAGAAATATCCAAAGTTTCTTTCTTACTTAGCAAAACATATCTGGTTTTCAGTAGGGTGGGTATGGAAAATAAATCATTTGGGATGTATTTTGCTTTAGTTTTACCACTTGATTAAGCACAAACTAGCCTTCATTTAAGTAATGAATGACACAGCTT
This sequence comes from Dromas ardeola, assembly GCA_013398915.1. NCBI lineage: Eukaryota > Metazoa > Chordata > Aves > Charadriiformes > Dromadidae > Dromas > Dromas ardeola. Next base: position 161,629 of record VYZM01008475.1, on the reverse strand, counting down.
GCTTTTTATACACCAGGGAAATTTCACATGCTCTAAAGACTTTTTCTCTTCTGCAGAGAATCAGAACCAGACCAACAATCTTTCTGACTGACAAGAAGGAAAGATTTGCTGTGGAGGAACTCCCACCTTCTCCTCTGCCAGCAGCACGCTGTGGGGAATTTCACTCGTGATGCGCTGGAACCAGCACAGAAACATGGAGCCTTTACATTTCTGATTGCACCCCCACAAAGCTAGGCCACTGGGGATAGGTGAATACATGTTTCTAGACTTTGTTTGAATCTGCAGAGTAATAACATCAGGAATCTTATTTGTCCAAGTTTGTTTCAGAGGAATGCACAAAACCCAGTGTGTCAGATCTTTCCTGAAGAATCTCCTTGCTGAATTACAGTGGATCCTTACACACACACACATGCTATTGACTGTAAATCACCTATGTTAAGTCGGGAGGAACAGGAAGCACACAATCAATTGCAGGAAAAGCAAACACTACACTTCAAGTTACCTTGGTATTGACTTCCCTGGAATTCAGACTATGTCAGTCTCAGAGTTACTTTTACATCATTAGTGCGACTATTGTAATACAGGATTGGTGCCATTTTGTTTAAAGCAACCAGCTTAACAGCTGCATAGGAGGTGCTGCACATAACATATTGCACTAAAAAACAATGATAAAGATAATGGGAAAAGTGATGATATCTGATCCTTTCCAGAGTAAGTGGTATTCAAAAAAGAATCAGAGAGCTCAAAAAAGGTGATCTGTACTATGGCATGTGATACGGTGTCTCCAGGACTGGTCTGGTTTTTGGTAATACACAGGATGCATAAGTGGGCCTGGCTCTCCAATGGGGGATTCTGGGGTGTGTTCAGTTTTACACAAGCTGGAAGATAACACATATGCACAAAACCTGCTCCTGGATCCTGAGGACATCATGCACATCCTCTCCATCATCTTTGCTAAGTGATGTGTCACATACATAGAATCATAGAAACGTCTAGGTTGGAAGGGACACCTTTAAGGTCATCGAGTCAAACCATCGACCTAACACTCACAAAAACCATCACTAAACCATACCGCTAAGCATTACATCTACCCGTCTTTTAAATACCTCTGGGGATGACAATTCCAACACTTCCCTGGGCAGCCTGTTCCAATACTTCATAACCCTTTCAGTGTAAAAATTGTTCCTAATATCCAATCTAAATCTCCCCTGGCACAACTTGAGGCCATTTCCTCTTGTCCTATCGCCTGTTACTTGGGAGAAGAGACTGACCCCCACCACACGACAACCATATGAGGTCTCAGGCTATAAGCAGGGCCATGACAGGGATGATACACCACAGTTGTTAACAGATACATGGATAGCCTAACATTCACCAACAAGATTACATTTCCTTAGTAAAGTAGAAGCATTCAAGGAAAAAAACCAAACAGCAAACATTTGCTAAATTGAAAGAGAGGTTTCCTTTCTGCAACACAGTATAGGGATAAAACATAGAAATCAGGTACATTTGCACTGCACTACCTCACCACCTTAAGTCCTGGACCAGTACCAAGATGAAATATTAAATTTTATTATCTTTTTAATTTTACACTTACTGTTTAATCCATTTAATGGGATTTCACCCAGTGATTCCTACATCTCTGGAGGAGGTCAGACTAGATGATCACGGTGATGCCTTCTGGCCTGCAAATCTAGGAAATCACTGGGCCGTTATAGCCTCTCCAAAATATGCAATTAAGAAGTACTTATAACACCAGCAGCTGTCTGAGATTTAAAAAGCCTCACAGGCTTATCTGGCTCAGGGAAAAGAGGAGCAGGAAAAAACCCAAACTGTTAAAACTTCCATAGTTTCCCCAAACTTCTAACAATACAGGTATAAGCTTCATATTTGAGATGACAAGATGATACCCAAACCACCCTCTCCTGTATTCTTAGTTTTGTATCAACAATCCTAAAAAAACCCAATAAATTATTGTATCATTTGAATAACTTCTAAGCTGAAAGGCTTGCCTAAAAGCCATTTTTTAAGATGAATCTTTATGCATGCTATAAGCAGAAATTGGGTTGGATTAATTGTTGTTGGTGGTGGGTATAAAATTTTATTTTTCAGGGCCTGCTGCAGTTGCTATATGGCTGAGAAGCTCAGCTATTGCCTCTCGCATGCCTGGTAGTACACAGGGAGATGACTGGAGCACCTTGAGTAGTGTGCTATATGCAGCCCTGGATGCAAAGGAGAGGAGGGCTGTATGACCTGAGGAAATAGAATGATGAGCAAGAATGGGAATGAGTTCATTCTTCTCAAAGAAGTTAAGAAAAATGCACAATTTGTGCATCTTGGCCCCTTACCTGTTTGAAGCAATTTTTACCAGTTTCAGAAGAGTGGAGTATAGACAGATGCTGAATTAGAGACACAGGCTGGGTGGCATTTCTCAGGTCAGAACCACAAGAAAACTTTGCATACACTTGGATCCAACAACGTTATCACCATCTTATCAAAAACACATCAACCAGGTTCTCATCTTAGAGCTACTCTCTGACTTCCAACTCTTCCCTGTCCCACCTGAAGAACACCTTATGTTTCACCACTTCAACTATTTTCTAACGAAGTAAGGAAACAGCTTTCTAAAAGACCAATAAGTCTAGTAGCCACGATGGTTATAAAACGTCAGTCCCTTAAATTTGCAAGGGAAGTTAAAGGAGTAAATGTTGTTGAAGAATACTCAGTCACTCAAGCCAGAGCCATCAGCGAGGCTGCCAGCAGAGTGGTTTTCCACCCCAGAAACCCCATGCAGCAATTCAGCAGCCTCCCAGCATTTGGTGATCATGTCAAAACAAGCTGGATAACACTTTCACTGTGGTGCTGCACTTTTCTCAGGATATACAAGTATTTCTCTCTTTCAAAAGGGAAACACTGCTGTTGCCCAAAGTGTTTATTTTCCCACCATTTTTTTAGAGGTAAGAGAGCACTCCAGTAACACCCTCACGCACTGACAGTAACTGCCGCTTGCTGACCCTGCAGAGCACCTGGGTTAGATAATAACGACTTGGCTTACTTTGCAGGTGAGATTTTATGTTATATGCTATATGCAACCTTTAACACGTGTTAGAAGGTCAAAGAAGAGGCTGCTCAGAGCAGGGAAGTCTGCAGCAAGCTCACAGCCTTTTAAAGGGGAGAGAGCTAAGTCCCAGGCAGCAGGACAGGGTCAGCATGGCTTTAAGAGGAGTTATTGGGAGTTTTGCTACTGAATTCAGTGAGAAGGAGAAGACAAAAGCCTAAGGAATAGGAACAGAGCTCTCTAAAAGGGAAGGAGCAGCAGAAGTGCAAGACAGAAAACAATGAGGAAAAAAAAAAGGTAGAGAGCTCTGGAGAGGCAAAGTAGATAGGAAGGTTTCCAGGGGAAATAGAAGTGCCAGGAGGAAATGGAAGAACTGTGTGGAAAAACAGAATAAACTTTTTAGCAATTACTTTCCAACTCAATAGAAAAAAAAAGATATTGAAATAAATGCAAGCCATCTATACGAAAGAAAATACGAGTTGAGAAGGGAGTTATGCTTTAATAAAAATGTACTGGGTAATTTCTGATTTTCCAAAAGGAAACTGGGACTGAATACACACAGCTCCTTTCCATTAGGATCTCACATTTTAAAGGTGACCAAATAAAATGCCATCTCTCTTATGAGCACCAACATTTACCAGCACTGCGTTTCTATAGTCCAGGCACCAGCACCTTCAATTATTCTTGGTGGTGTCCATTGTTTTTAAAATAAAACAGTTTGTTTTTATGAACAACAGTTTCACAAATTTCTTTGTGCTCTAGAGGAGCTGAAGCATGTATAGTAAGTACCACACTTTAAATAGCTCTCTTTATACCTCTCTATTATAGATGTTCAGTAGGTGTAAGCTTAAGAACACACACTGTTTAAAAATAGAGTAAAAATGCCATACCAGAGGCAGCACTACTGAAAAGAACCTGCACTATTTTCCATATGTTAAGATCAGTAATACATTAAAAGCCATCAAGAAGAAATTACATGCAGCTCACATTGTTTTCAATGTGTTTTTTTATTTTCTCTTTTTTACCATCTTGATCCGTATAAATGATGGACCAACTATAGAGTGAAAATGGTTTCTTGGGAGACATAGGTATAATGCCCATTATATGCTGTTGATTCCCAGTGTGTAAGGGATGGTGTTATGCAGAAAATTGCTGCAATGTTAAATTTCACTGCAATCCATTTGCTGTGAATTGATGCAGCCAAATAAAATGAGTAATAAGTTTATTACAAGTCCTTTCATAAGAAGAACTAATCAGAAACCACCGTTCACTCAATTATACACATGGTAGAGTTTAGGTTTAGTCTTAGACACTTGCACCTGAGCTAACTCACTAACTGGGGGCAGAAATTTTACTTCCCATCTCCCCACCTAGGAGTTATTTTTATACCCTTTGAGTGATGTCTGTAAAAGATAAACGAATCCTGTTCCTTGAAAAACTTACCCTACAAACAGGGCTAACTTGCTTCTCATAGATTACTGATCTTGCACTTGATGTGAACTGAGAAGGAAGAAATACCTTCTGCGAAACTGCATTTTTCCAGACATCTTCTCCGTTCATGGGAGGTTCACTTAATGTTTTTAACGGAAAGAGCCTCAGTTGAGCAGGCACTCAATACCAGTAAAAAAGCCAAATGAGGAATCTAACTGTAGCAACACAAAGCATAACTCAAAAAAAAAAGGCACTGCAACACACATTTAAGTTGTGTTCCAGTGTTTCAAGCTTGACCTAAAACTCACTGTGGTTAATGACTGGGTTTCTACCAGATGTCTTCCTGGGTGCTTTAGTAATGTCTCTCACTAATTAGGGTCTTAAGAACTTGCTGACATCCTTGCTGATTTAGTCTTTTTTTCACATCAAAAAGGGCGTTTTGTTTTCTAGTTAGAGAAAACAGCCAAGAGGATATTTGGAAATACCCACGTACATAGAGGAGGCAAGATTTTCCTGTAAGTCAGCAAGGCTGTGGCCCCTTCATTAACACTGTCTGCACTGTATAAAACATCCCTGCTCCCATAACAGGTAAACCCTGGTGTGGTACCAGAATGTGTCTGATTGCCACCCTCAGGAACATGTAGGTTTGGGATGTCTCTTCATTTGTCACACATTAATGAATCAACAATATATTTTGAAGCACTGAGGCAACTTGTCCTTCTTCAAGAGAACTTAGGTTTTTTGGCCCAACTCCTTGAGTCCTGGACCTTAACAGATGCAGGACTGTTCTATATTTATATTATACCAAGAAAAAGTATATTTTTGTACACTGCAAGTATACAGCTCCACATTTGAAGAGAGCAGTCAGTTGCTGTCCTGTGAGACTACCCTTAACCTTGCACAATGACACCACCACAGCAAGAGCCATTGTGACACCTAGTATTGGCATTTCTAAAATTTCTGAGATTTTTGAAACTTCCAGAATAAGCTGGCTTCATGGATACTGCATTCCATCCAGGAGCTGACTGAAAAAAAAGCTGCAGGGAGTTACCTGAGCTCACAGCCTGAGAAGCAGATCCGTGGAAAGTGTCCTTCACAACTGTATGAAGTCAGACACAGGAGTCATAGAGCTCCTCTTATTCTTAAAGTCCATGTACTAGAGATCAGGACCTGCCTCTTCAGATGCAAATGCTTTGAAAAAAGCCACATTGACAGGCACTTGATCAAAAATATTTGCTTCCTTCAATCGTGGAGGAATATTACTGGGAAAATTTTACATATTATGTATTTCATATTTTTAAAATAACTTTAGTCTTCATTTTAACAGGCTGGACCCAATTCTTAACTTGCTGTTTGTAGGATTTCCTCCTTTAATACACCACTAAAAATGACTGTAAAATCAGGCCACTTAGTTATAATATGACCATTTGTTTACATGGCATGTTTTAATGAATCATTAATATATTTTGTGGGTACTTTAAGTAATCCATCCTTTACCTTGATACTTCACAATACACCCCAGGCTTAATGGCCCATTAAAATATGCCCTGTTGAATCTTGTGGCTTAATTGATGCACTTTTGATGTTTTTGTATTATTTTCAGGAAATTTGTTTTTGTTTTCAGCAAGAAAGGACAGTACTAAATTGAAAATGAGCTCAAAAGACCATCTATTAAATGTAAATGTGGGTGTTTTCCTTATGATTTTTTTCTAATCCTCCCAGTGTTCAAAATTATGGCACATTTAGATTTAAATTACCAGATTGGTTGATCACAGCAGGAAATAGAGTAAGCACATTATTTCTATTTTGACAGAACAGTAGAAGATTTTTATACATTTCATTAAGCAGAACTACTTAAAGAAAAAAAAAGTCTTACTGTGTAGCACCATCTTTTACTCATGAACATCCTGTTGAAAAGCCAATTAGCATTTTCAGAAGGAAGAGAAGTCCTGCAGTTAAACTTCATTGCCACAGTATACATCATAAGTCTGAAATGAAGCTCCAATATTTAAATTTTTCTGTGACCAACCTTTGCGGTGCCAAAAATTGATCATAAATTATACTTTAAATTAGGATTTTTTTCTTATCTGTTTTTTGAATTCATGCAGAGAAAATGGAAGTACATAAATAAGCTTCACAAAAACTCTGAAAGCATTATCCTATTTGCAAAGAGGAGCTGATCAGAAAAAAACTGCTAATGAGTGGACTTTTCCCTACATAGCAATGCTTGATTCTTACTGATTGCAATAATACATTATGAGACTGTATTTGTTTTTTTCATAGGGAGCAGATAACAGGGATCCTATCAATTTCTGTTAATTTTAGCATTATAACTGATCGGTGTATAAAAATAAATCCCAAATGGATTGGTCACTCCTTGACACTAGAAGCTGCACAGGTGAAAACAATTAATTCTTTGCAAATTTGTGTTAGGGACTTCATTTTTTCACATATTTTAAATCTGAAGGTTATGCACAGCAAGAGCAAACACACTGACTGGTCACATAAGACACATCCCATTCCATGAAGATAAAAACATCAAAGCAAGTGGCAAGTAATTTGGAGATGGTCAGCTTCACACCTGTCGTATCCAGACATAACAAAAGTTCCAGCAACTCTAATATGGAAGGCTTCATTCCAAAATTCTGCTGCTGATATTTTACAATACATTAAGGTAATGCTGCTTGTTACCACTCAGGTTTAAGAAACAGCAGTAAGTGTGCTTCAGACAATGTTTACTGCAACGGAGAACTTTTCCCCTAGGGAAAACTATCTCATAAGGAGGTACAGCAAGCAGACAGTTTGGGTGCCATGGCATTTTAATTTAGCCTAATATGGGGTAAAAGTCCTTAAAATTACATCGTAAAATACTATGCAAGTTGCTAAGGCAGAGGCAAAGAATGAAAATACAGGCAATTGCAGACACTTGAAATGCAGTGACATAACGGCACAGCCAATGATTTGTGTTTGTTTTCCTCCCCATTCTCCTCATTCATTGTCATTGAGAAAACACGAAAAAATAAACTACATTAAGCCACTATCTTTGGTTCAGACTTAATTTCCTGTGTTGATACAGACTGCCTGTGTAATCCTGGACAAGTCATACGGTCCCACTGCACCCTCTTCTCCATACCATAAAATTGGCTATCCCACTTTCTTCCTCACAGATGTCAGATGCTCCAGTACTACAATGATATGGACCATAATTGTAATACCCAGTGGGACTTAACGTGGCAGGCAGTCTTTGCTCATTATTTGCTTTCACCTTGTAATGCTTTCAAAGGTGATACCTTCTCCTGGCTGAAATCTAGCATGGAGTCTAAGCATAAACTAGGAGACCATTTATAAAACACAGTCAAATTATGTTTCCAGATGACTGTGTACTGACTGTGTAGAGATGGGGAAAACTACTGTCAGTAATACAATACAAAACTAATAAAGGCAACTTGTCCCTAAGTAACACTGTGTAGCTAAGATAATATTGTATGAATTCTGCATTCAGTGAAAAAAAAAAAAAGCCTAAAAGAGAAATTATTTTGGAAATGATACTCACTAAATCACATAAGTATCACAGAATTCTGGTCACCTTGAGCTACATGTGCATTAGCAAGTAATGCAGCACAGCAGAAGGAATTGCTAAAGAAAACCGCTGGTTTTGATGGACAACATCATGCTGTGTGCATTTGGGGATGAGAGGGAAAGTAGCTTGGACCATCTCTAGTCTGATCCAGTGACAGGATATGTGCAGCACCTGGAGCACACCATGCTCCAGCAGCATATCTCCTAGTCCAATTGTATCACAAAATAATGTAGCCTCTTTGTTCTACAAGACTGTTTTGCGAAGTAAATCAAAGCATGCAGTAACTGGGGATTATTGGGAGACTCGTTTCAGAAGCCAGCTCCCGATCTGAACTACAACTTTAATGTAGGTGCATCTTTGTAACACACGAAAATACTTGCACTGTGGCAAAAGCCAGCCTGTGAACTTCAGTGTGCCTAGTGACACCTTAGAATTATCCCAACATACTGCAAGGCAACATGAACAGCTTCCAAGCGGTGCAATAATATGGTAGAGTTTGAATGCCTGGAGCAGGGTTGCAGGTGAGCTCTAACATGAAAAGTTAAGAAGCCACAGATTCCAGTAGCCCAGCTGGCACATAACAGAGAAATGAATTAACAGCACGGCATCCTCCTGCAATGGCACTGGTCATATCTTTCCAGTATCCCAAAGAACAACAAACTATGGGGTTTGTGAGGCAACTAAAATGGTAATCAAAAGATAGTTCATGATGAACATGATTTCAACCTTAGGTACCTTAACAGCAGGCTTTATACCACTCCTAGCAAAAAGGAGAGCAAAGGATAAAGTGGGACCAGAGTGCAGCAGGGACCAATGACCAGAATTTGCTTTTCTAACACCTGTGGTTCTGAAAGCTCAGAAAGCCTAGGCTCAATGCCATTCAGGTAGTCCATATCATAGAATCATAGAATTGCCTAGGTTGGAAGGGACCTTTCAGATCATCGAGTCAAACCATCGACCTAACGCTCACAAAAACCATCACTAAACCATACCGCTAAGCACTACATCTACCCGTCTTTTAAATACCTCTGGGGATGACAATTCCAACACTTCCCTGGGCAGCCTGTTCCAATGCTTCATAACCGTTTCAGTGTAAAAATTTTTCCCAATATTCAATCTAAATCTCCCCTGTCACAACTTGAGGCCATTTCCTCTTGTCCTATCGCCTGTTCCTTGGCAAAAGAGACCGACCCCTACCTTGCCACACCCTCCATTCAGGTAGTTGTAGAGAGCGACAAGGTCTCCCCTCAGCCTCCTTTTCTCCAGGCTGAACACCCGCAGCTCCCTCGGCCGCTTCTCATAAGACTTGTTCTCCAGACCCCTCACCAGCCCTTCTCTGGACCTGCTCCAGCCAGAGAATGCCTCATCGAGGTCAGCTGCGATGAAAATATAAACTTGTGTCATCACAAAGTTAATTAACGTCCCTTTAGCCTTACCCTTCCCCTCATTTCCCCCATGTCGCTGCAAGCAGCCACAGCTGGGTTGCCACAGTTAGCATCTGCTGCACAGCAGCCCCCTCCCTTGAGCTCACCTATGGCCTCGGGGAGCACCATACCTGCTACACTCCATCCTGGTACCTGCTTTCAAAATTTAACCTGTGCACCCCTGCTGAATGCCATGGCTGTGATCAGCTACTGCACCAATGTGCGCTTGTATACATCTTGTACAACCTAGGAGCATTATTCCACTGGAGGCAATAAGAAGTTTTCAGCACAAAAGCTAGGACCGCAAAAGAACAGCACATATTTTACCTACTGGGTGTATAGTATGCACTTTCCAGAATTCAGACTGTATTAAAAAACAAAAAAACCCCACACTTTGTTAAACACCTTCAGCTAATGAAGTGCACACAGAATACTAAATTGAAGGCACTAGACCTAAAATATTCTGGTTTCTTCTGCCTTCTTGTTTCTCATTAATATGCTGAAAAACAAGGAAAGGATAACAGTCTGAGTCTATGACACAAATTAAAATTATATATACAAAGCCAAAGAGGAAATAACATACACATTGGGCTCAGCGATTATATTCAACAGGCAGATGAAAAATTGATACAGAGGGAAAAATACACAGCCACATGAGCCTTCTCCTCTCCCCAAGGATAAAACAGGATTTTGAATTGCTTCTACAACTAGCATCTATATTCACAAAGGCAGCAACAGACCAACTAACTACCCTCTGCAACTGCAAAAGCATGGAGGTATCCACAGCTGCACCATAGTCACCATTCTCTATATTCTGTGAGCCCCATCAAACCACCCCATACCTGGTGACCTGCCATGAATGTGGTGTGGACTGTGGCGTGTTTTCCAGCTCAGTTTTTCCACTAGTGAATCCCAAATGCTTTCCCCTCTTCTATGAGAGAGGAACCATCAACTTTAACTGCCCAGAGCTGATTTGAAAACGTAAATCCAATTTATATTTTTATCCTAGCAACTCACAAAAGTATCTCTCTGCTCCAACATACCCTGTCTGAATTAAAATCTTTTCAGAGATATCTAGTCATTAGTTTAAGCTTAAGATAGTAAGACTTCTCAAATCTTTTCTCCTTTCTTTCTTCAGTCACTGCTGACAGTACAGTGCCACTTGCTGCAATTCATAACTTGGGATAACCTTCAACTCAGATCCTTCTCCCTGTCCACAAATCCAGCTTATGTGTAAATCCTGCAGATGCTCTCTACATAACAAATTCATATGTGGCTTTTCTTATCAGATCACACCGGAAAAGCTCTCTCCAGGCTCCCAACACCTTTTGTGTTTATTAAAGCAACGTTGTTTTTTTCCAGGTTTGACAAATGCAATTCTGGCCCTGCTCACATCCATTTGCAATACTTCTGAAAGGATGATTTTCCTACCCTGACACTTTGACCACAACACCCATACTATCTGTCCTCTTTTGGCTCCTTCTTTTACGTTGTATCAAACAAAAAGCATCTTCATTTTCTAAGATCTTGCTTGCCTGTCCCTGCCTTGTCATCTCTCATTCTGCACTGTGAAACAGGCTGTCTCTTTTCTTCCACCAGTGATTTGCACCTTCAGCATCAACTTGCTACAAAAATACAAAAGGAGCTTCATCCTCTCTGCCACTGTGTCCTTCATGCTAGGGAACAACTCACTTTGAACATCTCCAAAGTTACTTGTTATAGCCCCTCAACTCTCTCCGCAAGGATTTCCTTGCTGTTACAGCTAGGGAATGACCAGGAATGACCAGCCTTGGACAGTTGCATGCTGAGACCTGGCATGGCATCTACTCTCATCATGCTGTTTCTTTGTGTTCCTCTGCCTTTAGTAACCACTTTTGTCTCATCTTACAACAACACGTTCTCCGTTCAGTGTTAGTGCAGTGCACAGCACACTGCTATCCTTCATAGCCCACGGCTGGGCTTCCGGGCACTGTGGGAATGCAAATAATAATGAACAAAACTGCTGTCTTTTCTCTGCACTTGGCTGTGCTGCTGCTGGCTGAATAGCCTCATTTGGAAGCTGGGCTCCAGCTCTGCGTTGGTTGCACACATCATAGTGTGTACATCTGAGCACGCCACAGGTTTACTAAGGCAGTCCAGGTTCTTGTAATTTCCTTGGTGAATGCTAAGGGCTCAAAGGATTTTCAGATCATCAAGTATTGACAAGTAAGAGCTTTTATATTGGAGAAATATGAAACAGCACAGGTCTTGGGCTTCTTTTAAGAAACACATAAGCCACAAGATTTCATTTCATGTCATGAGAGTTTTGCTTTCAAAGATCAGAAGTCTGTGCCAAAAGGCACTTCTTTGCCCTAGCAACCATTTCCAGGGCAACAGACTTTCTTCTAAAGTTGAAGGTCTTTATGTCTTGCAGAATCAATTCTTCAGAGGTCTCAATTTCCCATCCTTTGCAAGTGATAGAGGCTCAGGTAGTTTATTATACGTACATCGTGCCATCCAGATGGAAATTTATCACTAGAAAACTACAGTAATACTGATCTTGGTTATCAGTTAGGACTGAACATGGGACATCAAGAAGCAAAAAGCAGGTTTTGCATCTTGAAAAACGGACCCATGTCTGGAGACTGGTGAAGACACCTTTAAGATATATAGCTTATAGTGTACTGGCACCCCAAGAGTAGATGCAAAAAGAAAAAAGGAGTTTGGATAGACTAGAGAAAGCAGAAATGGAAATGCCACTAGAAAAGTGCAAGAAAGTTCCAGATATTAGACAGGAAAATCCTTGAGGTACTTCAATTTTTCTTTCCCAAGAGAACACAAAATGAACCAGAATCCCGGTTCATAAATCTATGTTAAAAATGCTTGACCTAATATAGTGAGCTTTGATCTACTCACATCAACTTTCATCTTCAACTAATCATTGCGCTCTGGGCTAGGTGGCAGCAGGACAGGTGTATCTTTCCAAAGCCTATTGGACAGTAACTAATTTTAAAGATTGGTTTGCAGTTTGTAATGGCACGGCTCTTGTATATGCTCTGTATAAATCAGTACAGTCTCACATGCTACACTGAACAAATCAATAAATCACTTACAAGTAACACTTGCAGACCTTTTATTATCAAGTGCCCTTTGAAACATTTCCTGCCCCTTTCACGTATTATTTCCTGTCTTCAGTAGTTACTAGAAAGGTATTTTATCATTTAACTGTCTGTCACATTGGAGACATTTTATGCTTAACTTAGCAACTACTAAAAGATTCAGAAGGCTTCTGTGAACCTTTTTTCCTTGGCCTCGATACCCTTGAAAATTCTGGTAAAATCAGGACAAACTCTGGCATATGGAAATGTGACCCCATAACTAGATACAGTCCAAGAGTAGCAACAAAATATTATGGGATCTGTCCATTCACTCAAAAAAAAAAAAGCTTCTAGTTTTCAGTAAAAGTGAAAGTTTATCGCAAACTACTCACAACCAAAGAACACATGGAGAATTCTTTATCTTACTCATTTGGTGAATAATTTTCGAAAGAAAAGCGTTTGTTTATGGTGAACTGGTGAATTAAAAAGTGGGTTTGATCAAGTAAGTTATTGATTAAGAACTCAGTCAGTTTTAATTAAAAAATTACCTCCAGGGGGGTTTATAGATGTGGGAATGATTTCTACATGCAAAAGGATTCACAGGTATCCATTGCAATTGCTCGTCTTCATAAACACAAACAAAGCCTTTGCCTCGCTTCCTATTTCCTATTTCTGAAGAAATTCTTCTGCCCTTCACTTTTGGGTGTTTTTTTCCTTTTAAACTTCCTCCCAACAGCAGTAATGGAAAGCAGCAAGTTCTACCCCAAAAAGAGTTATTTGGAATAAGAAAGCAATTTCCTCCCTTTTTTTTTTTTTAATAAAGGTTTACAGCATTGTAATTGTCACCAGTGCTAACAGCATGTAAATCATCATTCTTTTCAAAAAATCAACGAAAGAAAATTCAGGTTTGCTGTATACAAAAAGTGCCATGCATCTTTTTGCTAACAGCACTAAGATCAGATTTTTCAGACGCATCTATCTGAACTCCATGTACCCAAATCGCCTTGGAAGTCAGTGGGCCACAGCTGCTAATTCGCTCAGAAGTATCAGAAATTATTTCTACTAAGCTCTCATGTAAGCTGTAAGGATTTGTGCTCTTAGTGTTCAAGAACTCACATTCTAGTCTTTGAGATTAGCCAACATAGCTCCAGTTAGAGACCTCTGCTCAAGAAAGAGGCTAAACATGTTTAGATACCTAAACAGGATAAAAATGACTGATTTTATTTAAATAGCCCAGCCGTACTATAAATTTTTCTTCTTCAGACATCCTCTTTATACTGCAGCAACCGACTCCTGCTGATGTCTGCTGGGGAATGAGCAGAGGGAAACTGGGAAAAACATGTCAGAGAAAATGTATCTGCTTTGGACATTCTCCATTATCAGTTTTTCCACACACTCATTTTCACATAGTGCTTCTCCTCAGCCCAAACTTGGGTTCACAAAGGTCAAGTGTAGCTCAGCATAGCTGGGAAACCAGAAATAGAGCTGCCCAGGTCATTCACCTGGGCCTGCCTAGCACGAGTAATGGGAGGTATTTTTTCTGAAAATACAAGAAATAGAGATATCAAAACCCAATAAGCAAAATAATAAATCCACATTCTTCAGATCTGCACATAATTCTAGTCAAACACTTAAACTTCCAACCACCTATTTTAAAAGGACAATGTGTTTGAAGAGCAACATTAGCAGATCCTTCCAGTCTGCTCTTTCCATGAAGCCAATAAAGAGCATCACATGCACCTGTGCACTCCAAATTACACAGATCATTACAGAAGGGAAGGGATTTCCATCACACTCAGCAGCAAAGAGCAGATGACGGATTTTGTTACAAACTTCAAACTTTTAGCAGAACCTAGAGCAACAAATCTGAGCTAAGCCTTCTTTAAGGAGAAAGCATGCTTTATTCCCTGTTGTAGGCATCAGAGACTGGATTTCCACAGTTAATGTAAGACCTGCTTTGGTCCTTACGCTAAATGGGAATTTGGCACAAAGCCATATGAAATTGAAAATACTCACACATTTGATCTAATGTTTCAGAAAGAGTAATAGCCATAAGTTCCAAGCCAAAAGAGATTATCAACCTTAAAATCTAGACATTTTTAATGCAATTTTACTAATATAGCTAGAGGTTTCATCTTTTCCGAGTGGCAAAAATTAAAATACTTGGATAAAACCTCAAAGCTTTGGTAGGAATCGTCTCTTCCCCAACACTTTTTTAAGCTGGCACACCATACTCCTTTTCTGCAAGGTAATCAGTAACCTTTTGTAATAAGAAAGCTTCACAGAACCTATAGCTATCCCCTTAGGTTATGTAAGAGTGTGTATATTTCTAATGTGGCGGTTGATGAACTATAGTGTGCTGGGATGTGAAAAAAACATTAATGAGAATGAAGATGTAAGAAATAATGTTAACTAGGCCTTTTCATTACAATTAAAGAGAGCTGTGCATGTGTAAAATGGGTACATAAAGTTTTATAACATATTGCCTGCTCAGAACCTCTAACATTTATAATACATTTCCATTACTATTTGCTGTAAATTGCCTATGTCTTTTACATTAAAAATAAATGGTTCCAGCTAGACAGCTAAAAGGTTTGATTACAAGCAATTGTAGTTGCCAGTATGAAACAGAAAAAGTCTATAACTTTGAGCTTAAAGCAGAAAAGAAAGATGCAACTTTGCAGAGCTGATCACCAGAGAATGAATCCTGAGCTGTTTTCCGTTCCATTAATGCTTTGTCCTGATTTTGGGGGTTATACCTCCACATTACTTTTGGAAAGCAAGTGAAGCACCACCCTTTGTCCTCTTCACTCACCAAAGAGCTGGAACAGTCAGTAGCAGTTTTTAATTTGATTCAGTTTGTCAATAGCAACAACTGTAATCCTCCATAATCAATGCTCACATACAGCACAAAAGGCTGTTAAGAGTTTTACCGGCTTTTATTTTATTAGTAGGCAGGGACCTGACAGTACTTCCTGGAGCTCTTGTTACTGCGTGAGCAAGCAGTCTAGAAGCCAGCCTACCTCTGCTTTGCTGATGAACCCTTTTCAAATAGTGAAAAGAAAGAAAATGGAACTAGTGGAGACATCAGCGCTTGCTTGGTCAATCTCCACGTCATATGCAGCCTGCCTGAGGTAGACAACAAGCGGACTAACCAGCTCTGTAGGTCAGGCCTTTTATGAACAAGGAAGGAAAGGAAGTAACCCCATCTATGTTGTTGAAAAAAATGTATGTGTAAAAGCTAGAGCATACATTGCTCACTCATGCCCCCCTACTTAAGCTGAGGAGTGCTGGTGCATGGTGCACCATCACCTCCCATTATTTCACCACATCATCACTTGAAAGCGGGTGGAAGAGTGGCATACTACCAAAAGAAGATAAATAATTGATGTTAACATAAAGAACATATAGCAGCACTCACATCAACAGGGAACAACTAAAGCAAGAGCTCAACAGCAAATATGCTCTTGTAATCTCCTTTTATCTTTTGTTCTCCCTCATGGGTGTGACACAGTTTATCACAACTCCATGGACTGTCAGCGAGTTCAGAAATCTGCAGCAGAGCTGCCTGGGAAGACAACATAAGTATGATGAAATTTCAGGTGATTTTATGTATTATAAGGTAAGAAAAAGTTTTTCAAGTGGGGACATGGAATAAATCTTGCCAAAATGCAACAAAGCCAGGTTTATGGGACCGTTATATACAGCATACTGGCTTACTAGCCCTGCTCCAGGCTCCCTCTGCCATGATATGCCATTGCTGACCTCAATTCAGATAGGAACTAGAGATCTTATGAGTAGTGGAAATAGATAATACAGAGACATGCCAGGAGTGTTACATTCCCAGAACAGTTCCCAGATATCTGCAGACTAGTGAAAACGTCTGATTGCTGGAGACGGGGAGAGAAAAAAAACCCAACATATTTTCCCTGTAACTCTTGATATTTGGTCACTGCCACAGACAGGACAGAGAAGTAGACTTATCTAGACCTAGTAGAATCTACCTATTCTTAAAACACTATGCCTCTTCAAAAGTATGATTAATTGGTACTCCCAAATCTTTTTCTCCCCATTACTGAGTGGGCTAGAAGCTAGTGAAATAGTTTATTCAAATAGTCGTATGACCCAAGAGCTCCTGCTCCAAGCAGAACTTTAGAATCTTTATCCCACAGCAGCCTCACCATTCAGTAATGAATTACTGCATGAAATATGTGAAGGAAAAAAGAATCATCTTTCCAGATTACACAGAAATCATATGGGGTTTGTGACTTTTTTTTTCAGCTGTTAGCTGGTTAAATGCCTATCATGTGACTCCAATTCTGCAAGCATCACCCTGGTGAAGTCTCCATGGAAATCGAAGTCATCTCATGTCACATCATGCCTTTTACCTTGGTGCTGGCACCCTTCCCTATTGAATAAAGGTAAGTGTTTCATGACTGTTACCATCTTCACTGTTTGACTGACAATTAAAAGAGGGGTCTGTAATTGACTTAGATTGGATTACATTCTGCTGTGCAAAGACAAACAAAGCCTCAATAACTAACAGGTGAAAGAAATTAGTTTATTCAGCTGTCTGTGAGTTTCAAGAATAAAAGCCCTTCACACTTCATGCAGGAGAATGGTAGAACTAGGTTGCGTGTCTGCAGCAATTCAGTGTTCAGTGTCTGGAAAACTTGTAAGATGCATATAAAAGATAAAATCGGAATGACATAAATTTAAAGCCTAAGAGATGTGAGCAACTTATTGCCAAATAATCTGTTCTTGCTCAGAAGAGTGTTAGGTGGAGCAGTGAGGGGAGCCTTTAATTCACATATCCTACAACAGCTCAGCCTAAGCTGAGCATTAAGCAAGTAGCACGACCAAGGGTGCCCATGGGCTCCCAGGTATTCCCTGTACTCAGCTACAAGGATGGGCTCCTCTACTTTGTCACCCCCCACTTCCCATAACTCTTGGTCCTAATCTCAGTGACCTGAACCACATGCTGATGCCACTGACTCCCTGCTGAGTGGCACAGAGCAGCACTGGTGTCCATGGGACCATGCTGTTAATCTGAGGTGCAGTCTTGCATCCTGACATGCTTTACGGGTAAATACATTCTTTTACTTAACAAGACACTGCCATTCATATACCTTCACCCACTATAGGCACTGTCTATCTCTAGCAGGTGCCCTGTCATAAATACATATTAATTTGGCAGCAGCGATGCTTTTTCTAACAGCATCTGAATTATTCTCCATGCAACATTCAAACCAGGAAACATTGAAACTGGGTAAGCAAATACTAATATCACAGCAAAATCTCTTAGCCCATCAGATGCCTGTGCACATGCTCTTTGACACTGGATTTGGATGTCACAGCAGATGTATACACAGCCCTGAAATAACGTTAAAAATATGCAAGTTCTTGCAGTGAGGCAGAAAGAGCATGTGGACATATGTACAACTGCCACCTTTGTGAATTGTATTCCTAGATGAGTAATGCAAACACTGCAATCATAAAATATTCTTTTGGTACCTCTTTTAGTATTCATAGTGTGCTTGAGTGGTCTAAAAACAATTTAGACTGAAGAAAAACTAGTGCTGCTTTTACTGATTCTGATATTGAATTCTTTTTCTCTCTGCTATCCCCTCCATGAATACACAGTGAGTCAATCTGGTATGTCTTGATGGTTGAATAAGCTCTTTGATTTTTGAATTATTTTGAGATTAACTGAATTTGAAATGTGTGCTGCATGCGATGTCTTGCTGGCACAAAAAGATGAGCTTTGTTATGGACAGAGAAAAGTTGCAAAGCCACATTTTTCATTACTGCTCTGTACTGCTGAACTTGTGTTCCTGTCAGACTGCCGCCTGCCATGACAGCAGGGGCCACCAGGTTGAAAAGTTCAATTTCCAATATCCTCTCCTGACCTGCCTGAACTTCAGAGAGTAACAAAGAGGTCTTTTTCAGCACAATAAAAGAAAAAAAACAAATCCCTTTTATAAATAATAAAAGATAGTGGGCATTACATTAGGCTGCCTGAAAGGTGTATAATGCCAGGAATGCATCAAGCTCCACCTGAAAAACATGTTTTTATCAGTACAATCCGTTATAGAGCCACAAAAATTTACTAGAGTTTCTACAAGTTCTCCCCTGTTGGTGCTCTGAGGTGTTGTTGATCAGGAGCTCTGAAGAGCTGGCTGGCCACCTGAAAACTTCCAAGTCTGTAAAATGACTTTAGAGCATGCACAGAAGCACATATTCCTAATGTTTTTGTCCATGCAAATTACTATTACTGCTATAATTGCCATTGAAAAACTGCACATCAGGACTAAGAAGGAGAGTTGCCAAGCTGAATGCAGGGAAAAACAGAAGGAAGAGTCTTATCAGATATTCCACCAAAACCCAGACACAGCGTTCAAGAGGCTTTGCCCTTCAGAAGAAGAGAGGGAGGGGAGTGCTGGAGCGACTAGTTCTCTGCAACATCGCCTAAGCATATGTTAGAAACACCACATCTAATAACACCCCTCTTTTCTGCCTTGAAATTACCCTTATTTTCCTCTACTTTTCTTCCAAGGGTAGCCCCTAAAGAAGTCTCCTGTAAACTCTGGGTGCTCGATATCTGACCTCTTCCTGCAGTCACTGCTAATGAACCTTGCGTCCATAGCTGCCGCTTTTGATCCTGCCACAAGACCAAGTCAAAGGAAAGGACTTTAGTCTGTGTCCCAGCAAAATCCC
>VYZM01008475.1:115617-140237 GCA_013398915.1 Dromas ardeola | reverse complement strand
GATTTGAAGACTGAAAAGGGCTAGGGAGGAGGGGAAAGAGAAGGGGAGCTTGTTAGAGGGAAATGCATTGAACTCCAAGAAGGATTTAATCATCTCACAGGGGCTTTTTTGCCAGAGGAAAATGCATGGATTGTCATGGCTACCATGGAGCACAAGTTTCACTTAATCAGAATATGAGCTAAGCATGAGCACCACATTGCAGCCATTTAAATATATTTCATAGATAATATGATATAAACTGGGAAACAAGTAGCTGACACTATATGGGCAGTCACAGAAAAAAGAGAACTCAAGGAAATGTATCAAGGTAGTGACATTAAAGCCTCAGCCACAACCCAAGGATACTGACTTGGTAAACTCTAACTCCGCTACTTTGTGTGCAAATACTCCTCTCACTCCCTCCTCCTATTTTTCAATTTACAACCACCATTATAAGAACAACTTTATGCTTAGCATTTTTGCCTTGTCTTTATTCTCCTCTTCGAAATCAAGGGCACTTTTAGATAACGAGATTCATGAATTTCCCCTGCTATTCGGCACAAGTATTTTGACCTCATGCAGGAACCTACTATGCAGCTGGCCACAATCTTAATAGAAGCAGAGCTATGAAAAATTTTCCCAGCAACTTTGAAAATCCTGGAAAATTCCCCTGACCTCTTGTTCTGTTACTTGCAAGTAACAAGCTCAGCCAAAGTTCTCTGACATCTTTTGGAGTTTGCAATTCTTTCAAATAACCTTTTACTAAGTTCTGTGTGAACCTACCCAGATTTACAGCTTTAGGATTAAATCACTCAAACCTCAATAGGCTCTGTGTAAAAATGAGGTGAAACCACAATGGCTTTGAGTTCTGCTTGCAATTTCAGGCTTGCTTTGAACTCAATGCACAAAGAAAAATGCACTTTAAGCCCGAGCAAGCAGTCTTTTGAAATCCTGCGCTCTTGGAGGTACAGTAGACAAGCCACCTCTGCACATTACTGGGAGCTTTCTTCTGTGGTACAGGGTCAAAAGGAGGGAAAACACATTCTTGCCCTTCTGACTAATAATTTCCATGTCCCAGTTTTAAATACGTGTCCATCTCCTTTCATCAGTTTTCTCAGCCAAGCTCAAAGTTTTACCTTTCAGAAAATTTCACTTTCTGCAGCATGATGCCAAAAATAACTTATTGTGAAGTCTTGAAAGCAGTACTCATTTCCTCCGCTCTTGAGATCTGTCTCCTCCTCCTTTTTTAACAGCCTACAATATATCATGTATCTAAGGAACATACTGGTCATGTCATTCATATTCTACATGCCTCCTTCCCTGCTCTTGAACACCTCTGTGTTGTAACAGGCTCTACCCTTTTCTAGTGTCTTCAGATTAGATTCCCCATTAAATAGTCCGGCATTCGAAATTTCAATACCCCTCTCAGCAGATGCCTACAAGCAGGGTTTATTCTATAGGTTCCAACACTTCTTTCCTTCTACAGACAAAATAATAGAAATGTTTCTGCTGGTTCTTTTCCACTTCTACTAAAACTCTAAATTCAGCATGTATTGATCTAACCTGTCATTGGTGACTTATTGACCTTGATATTTTAGCCTAATCATATCCTTTTTTCCCTCCCTCTCTCTCTCAAAAAAATGAGGCCAGGCCAAAATAAGAGGAAAAGGTAGAATCTTCTCTCATACACATTGTCTTTCTAGCCTGTAATGAGCTTTGTCATTATTCTAAGATTTTCACATCCCGAGGCATTCTCTAGATCAGTTCGCAGTCCAGAATGCATGGAGGCAAATGTAAAAATAACAAGAAATTGTTAATATATGTAGCTCATGATTGCAAATTATATCATAAAACTAGTCAAGTGCTCCAGTAAGCCAGTTAAGACATCTTTGTTCTCTACACACACAGAAAATAACAGGTGCCGATCTGCAAGAGTATCTTTAGATACCATGATGATGTACATGAAAGAATTAGGCATTTGATGTTTCATTTCAGAAACTAGTATGATAATAAGATTACATTCTTGCACCAAATCTGGGTTCTCCAAACTAACTAAAGCTAACTAAAACCCTTTCTTAAAATACTGGTACACTTCATGAGGTAGTATTGGAAGAATCTTTTCTTTTACTTCTGCATAAAAGGTGTTCAGCTTGCAAGTCTCTTTTGTTGTGGTTGTTTTACTTTTGCTTTAACTATCAACTATAAATGCAACCTGGGAACTGAAAATGAAGTGGTATTTCTACCCTATTTCACAAAAATCACTACCAACGAGTATTGAGTAATCAATAATAAAGAATTAGTACTTAACTCATGGTTTCATTTGTACATGAAGCAGAACAGAATTCACCTCCCTGTCCCAAAGCTATATTGAGTTTGTAGTGTTAAGATTACCCAAGTGCAAAGTAGTTTATTAACAAAGTCTACAGATACGTCCTGAAGAGAAATATATAAGACCTGATCTAATACTCTTAAATCAGTTACATGATTCCTGCTGACGTTGATAGCTTAAGATGGGGATCATAGAGCAAATATGTTTAGACGTAAAAAACTAAACTGCTCAAAACAGACTCTACGTAAAATTAAACTCTATCCAATCATTTTTTTAGACTTTATAGATTGTGTAGAAGCAAATTAACTAAGAAGATTCAATAATTCAACATCACATTAGGCCAAGAGCGAGATTCTGCATTTGCTCATAAATAGAAGTGTGCAGAATATGATCGTGTGTCTGCCAAGAATATTTCCTTTTTCCAACATAGCCATGCTTTCTCTAGATACTCTAATTGTTTCATTTTAGCAAAGATAAGTTTTCCAAATTAACTTTTACTGACCCTAGCTCCCTCCACCAGCTTCATAATTCTCATCATCGCCTTCCGAATGAATAATGTTTGTTTATTTCAGCTTCTTTCCAGCAAACACTTTCCATCAAACATCTGTCCCAAGAAATGTACTAGCTGGAGGGTATAAACGATGTGTTCACCCTGGTTGCAATTTCTCACTGCCTGTCTTTTCAACAGTGAGAGTGTTTTGCAGCCATGCAGACTGTATACTCTGGTGGCTTTCTGCAAATACAATTGCATTTTCCAAACCCCCTTTGCTGTTCAAGGCACTGCCTGATGTTTCTCTGTGTCCCCCACCTCAAAGCTAAGCTTTGTCAGGCGGAGGTGTGCAGCTACCAGTCTGAAGTCTGCTCAGCCATCAGTCATATCCCATCCAAACAACCATGATTATTTCCTGGAACTGACACACTATTACAGGCAATGTGATCACTAATATTTTTGATGTGGAAGGCTTAGAGCAGTGAAGCAGCAAGAATTCAGAGCACAAGAGTGTAAAAGAGACATTATTAATTACTGTGAAATGCTACAAATATTTTGTATCCACTTAATACTGCATCGGCAGTTCTGGCGGTGAAGTACACAGTCTTCCATTAGCACCGTCTCCTCTTCTGATTTTTCAGTGCCAGATAAGAAAAGAGGTGTTTACAGCCAGAAGCAAGCACTTGATATCAATTTCCAGGACACTTTAAAGACCATATTAGAGATGCTGACATCGGTCACAAGACCTTATCAGGATTCAAAAGCATTTTGCTTACTGAGACTGTTATTTAACCCAGTACCAGTGCTTCATCTGGTGACAAAAAAAGAAACCTTGGCTCCACTCCTCCTGCAGTGGAGCTCTGATGTGTCAGGGAAGACAAGAGGCTGATATAGTACCTGGTGAGCCTGCTAACATACCTGATCCTGGGGTGACTGCATGGTGAATGCCGATTTCATGAACCTTTGACATCTGAAAGTTGAAAGATTATGAACTTAAGCAGGCCAAGAAAGCCTCTTTGGGAGCTTTTGGCTCCCAGTGAAACCTGTCCTAGGACAGTCCAAAATATAAAGCTTAGTTAGGTAGACATGTTTTACACCAGTCAGATAAGCGTAACAAAAATATGTAGAAAGACCACTATGCATTAGTGAAGGTAAGTACTCAAACATGTTTCTTATAGAATCAAAGCTACAACTGACAGAAAAGTGCTATGCAAAAAGGGGTGAAAAGATCAGGGAAAGGATGCAAGAAGGCTCTCTCTTTACAATCCCAGCACAGGTGTGCAATAGCGGCTGCTAATAGGAACTGTCAAGGTAAAGAAACTGTAACTGGACAGCATCAAAGCTGGGAAGGAAGGAAAAGAACAGTGAGTAACAGCAAGCACAGGTAAATAGTGGTACAAAAGTGCCATCTACACTTATAACCAAGGACAGCACTTAATGTTAACGAATGCATTAACATTCTCAGGCGATAAACTCATATACTCATAGCATTAGAGCATTTTAACATGTCTTGAGTAGCCTGTTAAAGGAGGAGGACAGGTAGTGCTTCATAAATTAAATCAAATACATTATGTGATCACATTTATTTTTATCTGAGCCTACACCTCTTGAATTTTTTATCACCTTCCAAAAAAAAGAATATAGATATGCCCCGCAAACCCATCAATTTGTCAAATTTAGATTTTGAAATGCATATAAAATTTACACCCGCTGAGCATATTTTTATACCCACATAAAAATTTATTCTGGCAGTGTTTTGCCAATATGTCATCTATAAAGTTCTGTTTAGACTTATATATATATGTGTGTGTGTATATATATATACGTATATATAAAAAATATAGGGGTCTAAAGTTGCTTTTCTGCTGAAGAGCTTTTCATCTTAGTCATGTGAGGAATGCTCTCAGCATCATTCTGCTCATATTTGAGATATAACATTTTCCGGGTGAAGACAAACAGTGACCATAATGATCACTAAATTGGATTGCAATTCTGACTACAAACTCAGTAAAGACTGTAATTATGCTCTGCAGGGTCCTCTCTGGGCAGGCAAAATTCAAGGTCTGCATACCTTACAGAGGACATGGCTACCTGCCTGTCTGTCTGCTCTATCTTGTGATGTAGGAACCTGGAGACTGGGTAATGATTTAACCGGCCAGATTACTTATTCTTACAAAAGATTGCAGCTCAAGTCAGTATGGCAGCCTCGGCATTTCAGCTATGCAGTCCTTGTTCATGCAGGCTTACAAACCCGATGGCTCTAGACCCCATGCTGTGCCTTCACTGCAGAAGTCATCACTAGGGAAAGATGCAAACTGCCTGGTGGCTGCTCGGCACTACAGCTACACCTTACCCCATCACGCTGCCTCCCTGCAAATCTCTCTGGAAGATTCTCCAACGCTGGGAGAAAGCGGAAAAGTGCCAGGCATATTGGTAGAATGCTGTATCTGCACCCAGAGAAAGCTACTGACAACTTTGCACATATCCCTGTGCATTTCTGGTCCTAAGCCACAACGCAGCCTTGTATCTCTCAGTGTGCAT
The DNA here is from genome assembly GCA_013398915.1 of Dromas ardeola. NCBI lineage: Eukaryota > Metazoa > Chordata > Aves > Charadriiformes > Dromadidae > Dromas > Dromas ardeola. The sequence goes on along the minus strand of VYZM01008475.1, from coordinate 134,898 downwards.
AAAGCAAAATATCATCCCCACAAAACAAAAATCCACAAACATATACCACAATGTAATAGCCAGTAGGTAAGAGATAAGGAGGCAGCTGCACCTGATGTTAATTTGGGGAAGAGGAGGGAAGCACGGAATGTCTTTAAATGGCAAACTATACATTTGCCACTTGAGCGTAGAGAACAGAAAAATCACTTGTAAAGGTATTCTGATTTTTACTGTAGTAGAAAACAATAACAAAGATATGCCAATTTTCTTCTTAAGCTAAGTACCTGTCACATCCTGCTCGGTTCTTTTTATTCCCTCACAGGTTCTATTTGATTAGCGAGAGATAACACATGAAAAGCAATTCCAAAAGCTGTACAGTACCGCACTCATTTTTCCAAATGTTGCTTTTAATGGGTTCTGCACACTCTATGGTGTCCTGGGTTTTGCACTAAATAACCACAGAAAGTCACTGTGATACAGCTTCAACGATCAACTAACACAGATCTGACTATACGATCCAGGAAAAAAAGCTTTTATGCCTCCTCTGGGCCATGGCCGTGTGGTCTGCTTTCCTTTGCTGTTGTGTACTTTGTACTCCTGTCTGCTTACTACCACCAAGATAGCAATTTCAGAGAATCTATATGGTAGGTAAATTGGCAACACTACCAGCCAGTGAAAACTACCTTCATGTTACAATTTGCGTTAAGATGGACAGATGCATGTGAATTTAGGGCTAGAGTTAGAACTGTGTCCATGTGTCTCCACTGACGATACACATGGAGAGTCATTTATCAACTCCCACAGAGGCCACCTAATTCCCATTGCACTCCAGGAACTTATTGGCATCCTTAGGCACTCAAACTGCTGTTTTATTTCCTTCCTTGTACATAGGCTGACACTTGACACATCAGAAAGGAAAACCTGTCTTTGTCCACAGAATAAGTGCATGAGCCAATGTATGGAAAAAGTCACAAAGTGCGAGAACGTAAGATCTTTTTCTCTTCATTTCATTGTGACTGGTCATGCTGTCATATTTACCTTTGGCACAAGTAAAAGCAGGATTGCTCATTTTTGGTGTTCAGATTTTGATGTGTATGGTGGCTAGCGCATGGCACCATTTTACACTTCCCTGTTACCAGGTGCATGCACAGAAATACAGGAGAGCTTGTCTCCCCAGGCACTGCAGACCCCCGGACACTCGCTCACTTCTCTTTCCTTTTGAGAAAAGGCAGTGCACCGAGCCAGGCAACAGATCCCATAGTAAGTGCTGTGCTGTTGGGTGCGTCCCACATTTATGCATAACACAGAGACAGAGTAAACTAGCAAAGGTACGACTGGAGAGAATGCCTTTCCCAAAAGGGGAGATCATGCCCTGGTCAGACAGGACATCGCTCAGCAGAGTTTGAGCCAAGCCTGATCCCAGATCTGTGAGGAGTCTACCACAAGGCAGACCTTTCAAACTCTGAATTAGTGAGAAGACTGAAAAACATCTCATTAATCTATTAATATTTGAAACTGGCACAGCCAGCTTAAGAGCATGTACCCCTATTAATTTAAAGCACACCGATAACTTCCTGCCCTCCCTGTTCCTGTAGATTTTTTACATTAAGCAGTGCCTTTCACTTCCATATCTCATCTCTAAACATTTTCAGATATGACTTTTACAACTGCAGTACGATTTCACCTGGGCAGTTCTTGTGGTCCTTCATATGTGTGTACTGTGGAAGGGTATTTATGTATTAGGTAATTAAATATCCAATCACAATCAGATTTCTGTGCATTAAGTGATAAAAGAGTTTGAAGCCTAATTTTAACTAGCCTCTAAGAAGTTACTATAAATCCAAACTGTAATTCTTGAAAAGGGCACTTCAAGCCTAATGTTAGACAAATTTAATGGCTAGCTGCAAGAAGAGTGAATTCTTCCCCAATTCCTGGTCTTCCCCAGCTGTCAGCTGTTATTCCCTGTCCCCTCCCCTGTGCACTCACTGGTCCTGCAGAGGTTGTGTTCAGGAAGCTGAACTAACAGGAGACAACTCTTTTTTCTTTTTTTCCTTCTCCTCCAAGATTCTTCTTTTTCCTTCCCAATTTAGTTCAAGATATCAGACAAGCACTAGTGCTAGAGCAAGGAAGTAGCAAGCATGAGCAGACAGAGACAGACAACCGATCATTACAGTAATTTAGCTGCATTGCCAAGGTGAATGGGTAAAAATCAAGGGCAAAACTACTTTAAATTAGAACAGAATCAGACCCAACATAGACTTTTCAAGCATAGATTCAGTGTACTAATAGCAACCTCAGAGACACGAATGTTTGTAGCTAATTTCCACCAACATTGCTTTGACTGCACATCTTACCAGGGTGAAGTTCACCCACTTTCCTTGCTATAACTTCTGAGGCTGTTACAGACGCTCCAGTGTATAAATAATAATTAACTTCTGCAAGCAGAGGCTTACAAATGGCATTGTTTGATTTGCAATACATTTCAGTCAATTTTTCTTCCGCATAGAGAATTCTTAAGGAGAACGCTGACAAACAAGCAGCATAAGGTCTGTGTATTATTAAAATTTAAAACACATGCTGCATACACAGAATGTCAAAAGAATATGTTAATCAAGTACAAGTAAGAATAAGCCAGCTTGATCAGCTCTTAGCTGTGATGGTGCAAAGCTGAGGGAGTTGTCAATAGCAGAGTTACTCTGGCTCCTTGTAACCACAGAGGATTTATCCAAATACATTAAAGAAAGTATAGACATTTACTCTTCAAACTCACGCACTTCTCATGTTCTAGTGGATTCATGCTGATAATTCAGAAAGTAATGCAAACCTTTGAACTTTGTTTTACTGTATGATGTTGCCAGAACTAGGATATTCAAACCGTAACCCCAGGCTATGAAAGAGCAAGGAGGAAATCAACTTGCTGACCATGAGCTACAACTCCACACGGAGTTTACACCAAATTACGTCCAGAGCAGCCCTCAAAATATCCAGGCTTTGCATACTCGCTTCCTCCTCCTCAGAAACCAAGCCATATGCAGTCTTTTGCACACAGTAAAACCTAGCTGCAGGTACATCAACTGGCTTTCACTTCGTCAAAATGATTCTTTCAATCCCTCTTAGAGAGCAAACCCCAAATCAGAAGACCAAAACCATTAAAAATTAGAGAAACAATTCCACTTACCTAACTTAAGAGACTCATCATTAATGTCAGTTCACATCTTATCCCTCTCCTCTGTTGCTTTGCCAGGGAACAATATGAATAAAAAAAATACTGATTTCTAAGGACTGGATTCTTACTTGCAATAATTTAGGGTAGCTTCTTTCACCTACAGCAAGTGAGACTGTGGATTTTTGTTTCCAACTTGAATTCAGTTTCTCACACTCAAGAAAGATGCGGGCTTTCTAGGTTTGCATTTCCTTTGCCATATTTGTAATACTCAGGTCATCGCTTACCTGCGGTTAGAGGCAATTGATCACTGAAGAAAACTTTTGCTTTATAAAATGAAAACACAAGAAAGCTTTTCCTAGATGCAAAATGCTTTACTCTTAAAAAAAAAAAAAAAAAACCACACCCACAAAAAAAACCAGTTGATTGTGAATGCTGTTCACAGCTACCTCTACTTTCAGTTTACATTCATTTGTTTGGTTTGGGGTTTTTTTGTTTGTTCTTTTTTTCCAGTAAATCCAGAATGACAAAGAAATCTCAGATTACAAGAGGCTTAGACCCAAATGAGAATTTGCTGATGTTATTACACAAGCAGCAGCAGAGCTGTATGTCACAAATGTGATTCCCATTGATAATAGTTTATAGCAGAAAGTCACAGATGCAATGGCACGTGCAGCGCTTCAGCCACAAACAGACACATGTCCAAGGCAATTCCCTTTACTGCACACTTATTCTGGGAGTAAATGAAAATGGATGGAAGAGCATTTTTGTCCGAACACTATGGGGAAATCTTGCTTTGCTGAAGCTGGGCACGTTCTGTGCCAACTAATAGCAGAATCTGTTTAAATGCATAATTCACTGCAAAAATAGCATGTTTTGGAGTTTTTTTGTTTTGGTTTGTTTTGATTTTTTACCTCCAAAGAAGGATGAATAATGAGCAGAAATGTAGCATGCAGGCAGGTCACTGTCCTTTTGCATTCATTTACATTATATTTACGATGTGCTTCTTAAAGTGGCACCTGCTCCTTTTAACCAAATTGTCCTATTGCAAGTGCTAATTTTTATAGACTTAGTGGAATTTTTTAAAATTCTTTTTTTCCCCTGTTAGAATGATTTCCTACGCAGAAACTGGTTTTGCTGATAGATACTCCTTTCACAGGAGTTCCCTTAAGTGGACTCCGTTGAGCTACTTCTTATACCCCTGAGCTGTAGCATGGGTTGGGAAAAGACGCACAAAGAGGCATAGAGAACACAGAAAAGATGTGATTGGCCAATTTTACTGCATAAATTCTTTTCAGACCTCAAACATTTTTGTCTGTTAACGTAAACCATGCACAAAGGGAAGCATAAAAACTTCAGTGATTAAGGCCTTAAATGTTACTCCTACAGGGAATTTCAATGATTTACTGGTAATATACCAAGCAGGAGAGCACAGAGCTCAGGGCAGGCACTCTTATAGGAGGATCTGCTGATGAACTGAATTTATGAGTCCAGCTACTTTTTAAAGGTGAAGGAGGTGGTGCTTCAAAAATTACCACTGCATTTCTTTAAATAGTGTCGCTTTTCCTAGGACTGTAATTGCTTCTTCTATTTGAATAACTGCCAGCAAATTCTTTTTACCAATAAACTCTATTGTCAATGTCAGATTGATATTACTTTTAGTAATAGCTTCAAAAAACAAACACGATTCATTCATCAGATTTTAATCAATGTCTCCAAAATTTATATTCAGAAGGCATCTTCACTTTGCTTTTAAAAAAATAATTTCATCATAACCTACTTCTCAGTAAAACTACGGTAAGTTTTCACATTATATTACAGGAGCAATGGCTATTCAGTTCTAAATAATGGCTCCTTTGCTAGACAAGTCAATGGAAATTGATTTGTTTCAGCCTCCTGTGCTCACACACACAAAGCCTGCGTACAACAACCCTATTGACTTCTGCAAACAGTATTCAACCTTGCATCCTCAAGGACCCATGGCAAAATTTTTAAATCATTCCCCTCCTGTATTGTACCCTTTATGAACCAAGACTGCATTCAAATGTCAGTCTCCAGCAATAATACTATAAAGAAAAAATTCGTCACCGAATTGAAAATCTACTTTATATTGAAACATACAGCCTAGGACTGGATATAAGAAGCAAGAAAATTAAGATGTATTGAACTGCAAAATGAAAGCATTGACTGTACATACGGTAAAAGGAAACAGGCTCCAGCACCCTTTCTACACAAGAGAGTTTTGGCACACAAGCCACCCTACGGGCTAGCCAGGCTGCCTGCCATAAAGGTCCCATCTGCACACAAAGTGTTCTGCATGGCAGACAGGCCTTTTCCAGTCCTGTGTGTACTGAATATTTTCTCTCTTCTATAAACAAGAACATTTAAAAACAATTAAAATAAAGATTAGGGATATTAGCATGGTAGAAGCATTAAGTGCAGTATCAAAGAGACAAGAGACCATATGGTCCATCAAAATCTGTGTTTATAAGCCCTGGAAATACAAATCAACCATTTTCCCCATCCTTTTAATCCTTCCTTTCCTATTTAAATCTGATTATCAACTTTACCCCTACATATCCAAATGAAACACATTATTGTTGCCATGTTTTACATTTCAAGCACTGCTGGAAACAAAAACAATTGTGAAAAGTCCATATCTGAATGCCTTCAAGGCTGATGCTTGACCTCAGGTTTTTGAGTTAGTTACCATCACACATAACTTATTGGTCCCAACTTACTCCACTCCTTTTTGATTTTTATATAACATTTAAGAGAGCACCTTTGGCATCTGGCAGACTCCATGACAGCAGTTTTGTTCACACACATCACGGCAATATTTTCACTTACATTTCACACAATGCTAAGTGTCTAGTGACTGGCACCCTGTAGTATTAAGCTTCAGAGTTATTTATATGATGAAAACCTCAGAAGTGGGCACTTGAATATGTTTTATGATGGCTAACCCTCCTCCAGAAGGGATGAACAGGTGAATTTCGCTGTTGTTGTTCCTATTATATCAGCGTAAATACTACATTATTTACTAGTTCACAGAGTTATGTGACCTAACAGAACTCTGAAGCGTGGCAGAAATCAGTCCTGTTCTATTCCTTTGGCTTCTTTGCTGAGTTTTCTTTTAAGAACAAGGAAGGAATTAGCATGCACATGCAGTACATAGCATGCTCTGTATGTGGCATTGGTCAGATCCTCATGAGACTGTATGACACGTAAGAACGGGTAACAGTAGGGAGGGAAAAAAAAAATCAACAACTGACAGCAAAACTTGGTTTTGGTTGAAAACAAGATGTGCAGTGTTTAAATGCAATCTCATTAGCACATTATTTACTTACATTCTTTATAACGAAAGAGATATTTAAATTTCCATACATAAACATGTACAATCCTGCAAGGGAGAGGATACCTTATGGGTTGCCTCAGCTGAAGGCTGGGCCTTCAGAAACCCTTATGATGAGATATATGAATCATAAATCTTTTGACTGTACAGATAGATGTTTTCACTGATGCAGTGTGGACTGATATGAAACTACTGTACCAGACAACAGCTTTCATAGATTATTCAGCAGTGCTCCAAGGATAGATGAAGAACCTATGAATTCCAACAGAGATCATTTTGATACATGACTAAACATCCCTCCTCCTTTCTTCCCTCAATTTGTTTTGTTTAAATATTTACACATGAACTACCTGACCCTGAGCAAAGCAAACGTAACAGAGAGAGACTTAAACTAAGCACTGGTCTTGTAAGAATCACTTTAAGGCCTTAAATCTCAGCATGCATGAGAATAACCTTTGGATAAGAAGCGAAGCCACAGAAACAAACCACTTTGGAATACAGCTGTACATGTCACAGTGATTCCTCTTGATATCATCACTGAATATTATTTTGAGATAGCCTTGATTTCTTTTCCTAATTTCCAACCAGTCCTGTTTCACTTAGTTCACAGCAGAGCCTGTACTTAACAAAAATTGTGATAATGATGTCCAGCCCAGAGACAAAATAGCGTCTTCCAATTCCTCCCTTCTGATAGATAGAATACAACTTTAATAAAATAAATTAATGACATTTTCAGTAAATGTGAATGCTCATGTAATAAAAAAAAATTAAAAATATAAAATAAAGTGCTCCCGCTCCAGCTGGTGCTTTTTTTCATCTCAGGGCTCTGCAGGACCTTTTACTTTCCACAGTAATACCACATATAGCAGATACTGACCCCAGGTCAAATGGCTGTAATGTGATTTGAATGTTGCTTGCAGGTTTGGTTTTTTTCTTCTAACCACTGAATATCACTGGAGGTGCTTCTCCTCTTACAAACACACTTTTTATATCATCACATCACATATATTAACATTTTGTCTCTCTCTACCCATATTTACTACTGTGTTCTAAAATTCATTTCTTCCTCCAGGTTACAGAATAATAAGCATCCATTTGATTCTCATAAATGGCCTTACAACTATTTAAAATTACTCTTTCCATTTTCTGATCTAACCTTACCTCTCTCTTCTGTCATTTACTTCTTGGTTGTTTCATTAAAACAAGAAGTGTCCCCTTTTGACTGACATTCACCTGAAGTAATATGCTCATCAACTGGAAACAAGTTAGAAAACAAAAGACCTGACCATAACCTACCAATGCAACAAAAATATTTCACATTTCAGAAATGCTATTTCCAGATCTGAGACAAACGAGTGAAAGGATTTGAAGAGACCTGTCTACAGTTTTGGGTGGCTATGTTTAACAAGGAAAGAGGGGGGATTTAACAGCATAAGCTGATTATTGAAGCAAAATTAAAGAATTTGGCTTACCTACCTGACTAAGAAGATAAAATTCTCCATCAGTATATCATTGGTACAGACACCAGAAAAGAAGCAAAATCATATACGCTAAAGACAAGAACTGGGAAGGAAAAGCCTTTACTTTAAAAGTTACTAAAAGTTTCTGAATCAAAGAGAAACATGGGAGCAGTAAGGATGCAAACACTTTTTTTCTCCTTTTAAAATTGGGCTTGATCAGCTTAAGGCAAAAACTATATGGTATACACGTGTAAAAGGAGGGGATTAGATATGGACACGGTGATCAAGAAGATCCTAACAGCCCAGTGTTTATATGAAGGAAAGATGATCACTGTAAACCTGGGGGTTACGTAGCCAGACAAGATTATCCTGTTTGGTGTGGAATATTTGCAAGAAAAAACAGACAAAAAAGATAAAAGCCATATATTTGTAAGGATGAAAGCCTTCAGCCCAGGGGAAATAAAGGGGGAGAGAGGGCATGCCCACTAACTTCCAGGGTATAAGTCTCCACCCAGGAAACACAGCAAGAAACAGCAAAGGAGAAGTAGCAAAAGACGGGCATGGCATAAACACACATGCTGAAGCTAGGTCTCTATCCCACAAGTTGATGTCACTGTCATATATATAACATCAGGAAGTCTGTAAGTAAATAGGATTATTCATCACAATTTTCTTCCTCTTTCTGTGTGTTAGGTCGGGTTTTGGGGTTTTTTTTCATTAAAAGTTTTTATGAATAAAATCTTGTCTGCAATAGCTGCAAAAGAAGGAGCATTCAGACCTAAGTCTTGTATCTTCAACCCACCTCCTTGTGGATCAACTCAAAACTGTTTCACAGAATTGCTTGCCATTGCCTGTCATCTTTGAGAGACTTCAGTACTTGGAAGCTGCAGCAGAGGCTTTCCCTAAAGCCTCAACATTTAGTATTTCATGAAAACATCAGCTTTAATTTATAAATTAAATCTTCAGTCCTTGAGATGGCAGGAGAAAGATTGACACAACTGTAACTAAAAGGATCAATGTGGAAAAAGTCTGAAAAAATTCAGTTTAAAAAAATAGGAAAATGTATGTTTGATTATCCAGAGCAGACTCAGTCTGAAAGCTTGGCATGGGTAACACTGTGCCAGACTAGAGCACAGAGTGTAAGCACACATCACCACTGATGGGATGCAGCAAGAAACAAATCACATTCACATGTATGAAACCAGGCAGAGCAGGTGAACAGAAATTGATTAATTAACAGCATGAATATTAACAAGATCAATGATGAAATCTAAAACTGCAACTGACAATAACCCATGGGAAAATTATTAATACTCATGTGCACCTAAGCTTAATTTTCTTTCCTTTTCCCCACAGTGACAGATAACCATCAATTCTTTAAATAAATCTTAACCACAATGTCACACACTGAGCAGTGTGTGAACCTCAGCAATAGGGAGGGAGCTTCTTTGTGGCAGCAGCTGCTCTGTGCCATCATGCTGCTAATTATTTAAAACCTGGTGTTAGGATTTACGGCGCAGTACAGTTTATCAGTCCAAAGTAAGCAACAAGAGAGACGTGTCTTGATCCTAGGAAATGATGAACAATTTGTGGAAATCTTACCTCTCATTCTCTGTGGAATTTTGGCACTGTGACATGAAAAGGTGCCTTGCTATTTCATTCTGGTAATGGCCAGGTCTTCAGAGAGTGATAACTGGATGCTAATGTTCAAATACTCATGGAAAATACATTTATTTTGGCTGGTCAGAACCAAAACACTGCCATTCATGCTTCCTAGTTAGCAAATGTAAAATGCAACCCACTCCTCTAAAAGCATTAACCCTGCATGCCCAACGAATGCATATAACATTCCGCCATCCTTTATTATTTCACACCTTAGATTTCTGGTGCAGACGAATGAAATACAAACTGCCCAGCTAGTGCTGGTCTAGTTAACAACTCAACCACTAAGAAAAAGAAACAAAATACTTTGTTTCCTCCACTTTGTCACTGTTTTGTAATTTAACATTTACCATCAATTAATTGCTGGAAGTCTCCATTAAAACTCTTAACATTTAGACTAAAATTTCAGTATAAACTCAGGGTCGCTATTGCTCCCTGAGCAAGCAGTCTTATTGCTTGGAAGTAACCATGAATGTTAAAAGGTACAAGGCAAGTATAATCAGGAAATGAAATACAAAACTCTAAAAATATCCCTGTGATCTATGCATGTAGCCATGGTGTCTGACAAATTCAATTAAATCTGTCATACATCATTCCTACAATGTTATCGATAGAGACATAACAGTATTGAATTTTAATTATTCAGCTAGTATTGATCCCACAATAATCTCGTGAAAATCATCTCAGGTTGTCAGTACCCCTAGGAGACAACGGCTATTATCTAATTAAAAATCACACTGTGTCATTTGATAAAAGGTTAGGGCTTTCTTTTTACACATTTTTGCAGTCAGATTCTCACGTATAAATCAGAGTGACATGATTGTCTGCAAATGCTAATTATTTTCTTCCCATTGAGCATCTATTCCATTACCATGACAGACTCATAAAAGTGAGCTCTAAGTGCATGTTGCAAATTCCCAGAGACGCAGCAACAATTAAGGAACTGGGATTTCAGATTTTTATTCCATATTGACCTTGAGCAAGCAATTGTAACGCTCGCAGGGTTTGCATTTCCCCCAAGGAGAAGAGTGGGATAATATTTGCAGTGCCCACTCTTGTTAAATGCTTTGAGATTCTCAGAGGAAAGCTGCTGAACAGCAGCAAACTTTCCTCTTCAGCTCGTAAGCGGAGACAAAGAAGCTGGCTAGTAATCCTGCAGAGTGCTCTCCTCCTCTTCCAAAAAATCTTAGTTTCCCTCTGCACCCTGCTGGGAATTGTGTGGTTGACACTATCTATCCGTTTTCTTTTTCTCCCCTCAGATCCTGATTTATCAATCCACTCAGGACACCAAGAGGACACATCACCTTGCAGCGACAGTGCTGTCAGCGGGAGGGATTCTCATGCCTTGCAATGCCAGGAAGCTTATTCTTAGGGGTAAGCAGTGCTCCCGCAAGCTCATCCCATGGCCTCTGGCGGGGAGGCACTGACAGATGAGAACAGCTATGATATACTGCTGACATAACAAAAACACCCAGAAGTTTGAGGTAATCTGGCGTTATTCAGCAGCCCTGAAATAACCACTCAAGGAGGTCTCCAGCAGCCCATTACAGACCCTCATTCTTCATCCTTTATTATTTGGAAAAGACATCCCGCATCCAGAGAGACCTTTTATTAAATCTGGTAATTTGGGCCCAGAGGAGGGAGCACGCATTCCCAAATCTCGGAGACGGTCCTAGCAACCAGCCTTTTCCTTTTATGACAACTGTCTCTTGGCTCAAGCACCCTCGGCTGACCAACAGCTGCAGCACTATCACACGAGCAGAGAAGTGCCAGCCCATTTACTGCTTCAGAGATCATAACCAGCTTCTTGAGCTCTGCCGAGAGACCCAAGGGCAACCAGTGCAGCTCCCCAAGTAAGGTAGTCAGAGGGAATCTTTACACACAATCCAATAACATATGACAGACCATATCCCTGCAGGGTACATTTATGTATAAGGAAAGAGGGTAATAAAAGTGCCTGATCATTGCTCCCTAAAATACAATGACTTAAACAACTGCAGTGATGGTCTGTAATAAACGCACCATTCAATGCAATTCTGGGACGCCCTTTTTTCCCCACACATGCCTTGAACTTTATGATACAGAAATAAGGATAAAATAAATGATCAGCGGCAAATGGCCTAAACAGAGAACATGAAAACTGAAAGGCGAGGTTAAATGTTTAGAAAACTGTAAATGTTCTCCTTCAGATTTGAATTTTAACTGATTTGAAAATGTCACTATTGAGTCAAGGACAATTTAGAGACGAAGGAAATTTTTCAGCTGAAACAAGGGACATTTTGGAAAATCTGGTTCAAATGAGGAACATATACATGAAAGCTATCACTTGGCACTCATTGCAGTCCGCAAGCCTTCAGAGGGCTTTGGGACTCACTTTATTTTGTCAGTGGACATTTTTACACTTGTACTGGAGACCTCTAAAATTGTGACATTTTCTGCAGCTAATGGATTTCAGAGACTCCACAGGGAGATTGACTACAATCCTACATTCCCTAACACTGCCCTGAACTGAAGGATCTTTCAGAAAAAAATGACATACAGTATTATCAACAGCCTTAGATTAGCACCTAACCCATGCACTTTTACAGTGGTAAGGGAACGCCAGGGTCCCCCTGTATATGCTACTACCAGCGACTTCCAATCCTATCTTTGGTTTTAAATCCTTGGGGGACTGAGTTCTAGTTTGAAGGCAAAAAACCCAAAGGCTTCCTTTCATTTCATTTCACAGAAAGCTAAAACATGAGGTAGCATTAAAAACTCCTCTAGCTGACCTTTGCAAACCCACTCCTAGCAAGTCTAGGTGAAGTTCAGCACTGTGTTCACTCCCAATTGCTTATTCACTCTTCATTTTCATTCTTTTAATTACTCCCAAAATCTCCCACACAATGCAGGACGACAAGCCACTATGAATAAAAGCAGAAAAGCCCCAGTGTGAGTCGTTTAAGCTACCACATAATTCTCAGTCACTTTTCATACCCAAGCCAAATTCACCTCAGTCATCTAAAAAAGAAAGCTGTGTGTCCTAAGCCACTGCTGTCCTGAGCCACCTTGGGTCTTTTTAAATACTTCATTTTATGACTCCTTTCTATCTTTATAGGTCCTTTCTATTTTCAGTCCTTGCTTTTTACCATGTCACTGTGACCACTTCTTTTGTATTAACCTCATTTGTTTCTAACTACCAGTGTTTTTTCTTACTCTGACTGTAACTTCTCATTTTGCTTCCTCTTTAGAGTATCCTATGTTGTGCCAAAAACTTCATGAACAAATAAATATACTGGGAAACTCAGTCTCAGCAGGGTGTAAAGTTGTGTGTTGTTGCTCTATTAGCATGAGTAACACAGAGACAGAATGAACTTCCAGAAGGCACCTAAAGGAAAACAATGCCAAGAAATGCCAGGCTCACCATACACCATTTCTTCCTGCAGAAACGTTTGTCTTTCTCATCACGGCCCAGTTCTTCCTGTCCAAGCCCACCTATAACTCTAGATTAGACTTGCACACACTTCACCACAGATTCACAGGTCAAGGGTGGTGATGCAGAAAAGCAGGGTTTGCTTCTCCACGTGGTGACCCAGATACATCAGGTCTGACCTAAGATCTGTGCTTTCTCACAGTCTGCAACCCAAAACTGAGATTATGCCTAGTAACAAAGGAAAACCTGTGTGACACAACACAGAAAAAAAACTACCTGCTAATTTTAAGGCAAATGCATATTTGTAAAGAAACCCATATTTTAAACAACCCAATGGTTTTTGAAAACTTGATGACCTGTGCAGTTTGAAAAGGCTACATACTTAAAGGCTTGAATTATCCCAGACAAATGACTACGTTTCACAGGCAATACAAAAACCTACAGACTGAGTAATGGCAGCTCACAGGTGTACAGAAAATTCACATCTAGCCAAAAGGTAAAAATAACACAGAAATTAAAGCATGACTGTGAAATGTTTGGCTTGGAGAACTTTCCCAGAGAGGCCATCCATCAAATCCTGTACGATGCATGAACATGTTATCAGACCCATGCAACGTGTAACATTTTCTCATCACTTGGCATTGTTTCATGTGTCTAATTTTGTGTAATTTTTTCCCCTGAAATTTAAGCTACTTCAACTGTATTTTTCAGAACTTCTTGAGTCTTTTTACTGCTAAAACCTTCTGGGACCACACACTTTGTTCAGTGAGTTGAGATGATCTTATTTACCATCTTGTGCTCAAAGATCCTTCCACCACAGGACAGGATTAAAAAAAAAAAAAAAAAAAAAAACAACAAACACACAAAAAGCAACAGCCTCAATCAGCCCAGGATGGACAAGGACAGCACAACCTTGATTGTACTCAAGTGATATTTTATGGCGCAGGACAGGAAATGGACAGGACTCCATTTCAGGCATAATGATAAACTGCATGAATTGGCTGAGTTGTTTGCTATAAAATTACTTATTTCTGTCTCTGTAAGTATTTATCTATAAATAACATCAATGCTGTTCATGGCTTTTTTCCCCTCCTGATGGCTTATGCTGCTATCACACTCACTTGACTCATCTACCACAGCTGACTTCTGCAGGATCTTCTGCAGTAACCCCATCTTCTCTATCTTTTCCGCATAGATCCACACCAAACTGCAACATGGTGAAATAGCTCTGTCACTCAACTTACAGCCAGAGATCCACTTACTCTGAATCCTCCAGGATTACTTTGCTCAATCAGCTTCACTCCAAGGGTGAAGAATGAATGCTTTGCACTCACTTTCTTTTTTCTTTTCTTTCCTCCCTTTTATATGTCGAAGGAAATGAAGCCACATCCATTCCAATTATTACTACTATCTAAAACCTTTCCAATAACAAGGCATATGGACAGCTAAACATGCACAAACTAATCAGCTTTTACTGCCTGATAAAGTGTCACACTTGTCGTGTTCCCTGATCAGCCGAGCTTATTAGTTCGCTGCATATGACGGTCACAAATTTGCATCTATTATCCACTGTCTGGAGATTTAAAAGCTTCCTGTTCTGCAAAGATTATCCATCAATGGAAGCAATTCTTAAGGGAGTGAAAAGAATGTTAGTTCAGTGCTAGCTTTGCTAGGCAGGCCTTGTTGGATTTATCATCTTAATCTGTTACATTGATTGAACCCATTGCAGCTGTTTTTATCCAACTGTTTCAGAACTGATTGGCAATGTATTAGTAATAATTGTACTAAACGCTCCTTTGAATCCTTAAGAACATAAGTCAAATGGGACTTCTTTTTCTTTGGTTTAACAATAGTTCGTTATGTGCTCATAAAATCAAGTAGGTACCTGAGCAGATGTGAAGTACCTTTGGGTGGTACAGTGTTTGGCAATTTAAGAAACTGCTTCATCCTGCCATGCCATAGCCACGTCATCTGAGGCCCACTTACGATGGGAGGAAGAAGAAGTGGCAGGACAGGGCAGGCTCTCACCCCTCTGAAGATCATGGGAAGCCAAGAAGCCCTACCTTGCTTATTTACCTTTTGAAGGGAGCAAGTTGGGCTTTTATTATTCTTAATTTTACACCTTAGAGGCATGTAATAAAGGTGTAAAATCCTTTTTAAAGAGTTGGCTGGAGCTTCTTGTTTTCCATCTCCCCCGCTTGGAGAGCAGGTGCCTACATCATCTCTGCTGCTCCACTATAGTCAGTGGCTCCTACTGCCCATAGTTTTGGTGAAGCAATCTATCTTCTTTCTTTAAACGAGTTAACATAATTTTTATTTTTTTTTAAATTAAAAGACATTTGTCATGTCCTAATCTGAAAAGTGCTCTTGTTGGAGTTTTCCTCCTCCCCTCATCCCATCCACAGTTTACTTGCCTCATATGTTTTGGAATGTTTGTTAAGGATTCACTCTTTCTCTAGAATACTGCATCCAAGATCATATCCTCTTCAGCAATCACAAGTGACTGTAAAAAATATGTCCCTCCTCATGCAAAATGTACCATTTATCATACTTAATTTAATTTTCAAGAGACTCTGTGTACAACTCTACTCACCAGCACAGGCCTGTGTGGTGCCACACTCCTAGCAAGTAACCAAGTCCTCATCTCAAGTATGTACTTTTACATGCTAATGCATAGATATGCAGTCAATTTCCAAAAATAAATTAAAGATAATCTTTATCTATTTACATACTCCAAGCAGGGGAAGAAACAACTGGAAATCGGAGCCAAATCTTCCAAGCGTCAGGGCTAACCCACATGGGGTTCTATATTGTTGATTCAATCTGGCTCCATTTTATTTTCTTGATAGCGCCAGTTTCCTTTCCTTCTCATTATTACCTTCAGCCAGAAGGAAAAAAAAGGCTGATACTTATTCCAGCCATGAATCAGCAAACAGAAGATAGTACATGAGCATTCAGGCTGGCATCTTCCCTAAAGAGATTAATTGTGGCAAGCTTGCTTGGCCTTCTGCCACTTTATACTCCTGCATAACAATCTCTCCATGGCATTTCTGTTAGCCATCATGCCCCTCCAAATGAGCATAGATAGTTAGTGTAATTGTGCTCTCTAACAAGGCAAAAAGAGGGAATTAGCTGCCCTTTACTTTCTGCTCAGGTCAGCTAATCCTCAGGGTGGTCAGGCAAGCTGCAGAGAGAATGTCGTATAGAAATCACATCAGGCAGACAGAGGACCGAGTCCATTATCAGCACTTGTACAAGCTCTTCCAAATCCAGAGTGTGAGCTGGGAGTGGGGGGAGAGGGACAACGGGAGCAACAAGGATGGTGGGTGTATGAGCAACCCATCCATAGGCCTACAGCAATGGAAGGGAAAGATGAATGGTCAAATTAATTCTTTTGTTGATCTGCTCAGAAAGAACGGGACTACAGATTGAAAGTGTCAAAAAATTAGATGGTAACTGGCAATGCAATTCTCAATTGAATTGGACAAAGGGGCCAGCAATTTTATACTCTTTGCAAATACCTTTCTATGTTTCCAAGCAGCTATGCCTAATCAGCGTCATATTTGAGTAAAATAACATACAGATTGCAAAGCTCAACATGCTTTAGGTCTTTCAATAAATATGCTATATCATCTAGTGACATTTATTCAGGAACTGGTAACATTGGTGCTGCTCACGAATAAACACAATTGCTTGGGCTAGCGCCGCATCTCCCTTACTTATTCCGATCTTCACAAATACTGGTCTGATCATCACTGAATCAAATAAAAAACTGTAGCGATCACAGAGCACCTCTGTATGGCGGCCAGTGAGCACTGGAATTTCTGACAAAAACATGAATTCTCCATAATGGATTTTTGGATAACCAGTAACAAAAAGTAAAACAGCAGAAACATCCAGTTAATTCTCAGTGGTCATATACTTGAAGGTTGTGTGACGAATGAAAGAGTATGTAGAAAGCAGTAACAACTTTGTTGTGATACGCAGTACTTTCATGCTTTGTAAGATACCACTTTGCCAAATATGTTTGTCATTCATAAAGGCCAAGCCCTGTAACAGGTGGAAGAAGAGAAATGTTAACTCCATTACACAGGTATAGCTGATTGGTCCAGCACATTGTGCAATTAAAGATCATTACTGCTTATAACCCTGTTCAGATAACTGACCTGTGCAGTTCAAGCACTGCCATCCTTGACCACAAGGGACTTAGAGTCATGATAAAATTACAGTAATTTTTCTAGTAAATCTCTTCTAAAACACACAAACAAACCAGGATGAACCAGAGCTGCCAGATACTACCATTTTATATGAAAACTTTAAAAGACACCATATGAAGAAAGCATTCTCTATTTGTGGACCCCAAAAGAGAAAGGTGGGAAAACATAATTCTCTCCAACTTAGTGACTGGGAAGCTGAAGCAAAAAAGACTGTATTGTGACTGTCACACAGATCCAAATAGCAGCCAGCGGCCTGGTGCCTCACCTCTCTGCTCCAGCAGTTTATTCTTCACATTGCGCTGCCCCTTGAGACTAGGCAACTAAATATTTATAAGGGAAGATCAGAAGAAGTATTTAGAAGAGAAGAACATTAAGTAAGAAAGACAAAAAAAAAAGAAACAGACAAAGTCTTTTACAAATTGGAAACAAACCACCCCTGCTGTTAAATAGCCTGCAACCGAGGGTACTGTGCTGTTCTCTCAGGTCTTTTTCACCCAAACTACTTAATTCCAGGGAGAATTTAGCTTTACAGGTTTAATTTGGTCTGTGAAGGTAACAAAAGATAAGCCGTTCATTGAAACCATTTCCCTCTATGCTCATGAGACTTGAGCCAAGTTCTGCCCTGGAGAAGAGGTACTCCAATCTGTACTGATAGCAAAAATACAGCAAGATATAAGTCCCAGTTTAATTGTGACTATTTAATTCACTGCAAAATAAACTGTTTTCCCAGGAGCTTCGTGAAGTTAAATGGAAGTAAAAACTATTTTACATTCAAGTAAACAAACTGGAAGAGTAGACAATCTCGTTAATGAAAAACACTGAAAATAGCTGAAAGAATAATTCCAAGAGTTGCAAACATGACACACTGTAGAATACGGAGCGGCAGCTGATTAGCAGTCCCATCCTTATTTTCTAATGGTGTGTAATTAGTGGTTTCTTAAAGAAGATGCACATGGCATTTCTTCAAACTAAGCACAAGCTCTGTTTGCTAAAGACATGGGGCTTCATTCTTATCTCAAACATGTTGCAATGCCAGGATGTGTCCTTTCTTAAGGCTGTGTTCTCAAATAACTACTGTACCACATTTCAACACCACTAGGCTCATTCTCTGAAAAATCTTCTGGAATGTCACAGAAAGGAGTCTTTTTTAACATTTCAGTCATTATCTTTTAGTAAAAAGGAATGCGTAATACCAAGAGTATATTTGCCAAGGAAGCTGGCTGATTTATTTGAATATTTGCACAGCTTTTCAGCAAATCTCCTTCACTGTTTCTTCTGCATTTTCAGATCAGAGAAAAAAACCCAAGTATTTCAGTAGCATACAAATGGAGCAAACAATACCAGCCCCAACGGACTGGGGAGTAAGAAAAAGCCTAAAACTATATACACATGGGAAGAACAGAAATCAACTTTTTTAACTGAGTAAGGGACTTATTTCATGCAATCATGGACCTTATTGCAACAGAGTTAGGACAAAACAACACAATATAAGATGTCATACAGCTAAACATCAGCAAAAAAGTAATAAGAGGCTATACTTCTCTGGTGAAGAGCTTAACACAGTGTGCTAAAAGTTCAGAGAGTTACAGCATAAGGTGAACTTAGGTCCATATCCCCAAAAGTCATCTTACTGCTCACATTACCAATTATCTCAATTAATCAATATGAAATTTTTTTTTCCACGCCAATGTGAGATTTTGCATCAATACTGGAAATGTCACTGTGCATCCTAATGCCTACAACGAATAGAAGATGCCCGTGTGTATCTGTGGCTGGTTATTTCTCCACACAACCTATTTCTTTGTGCAATAAAGGCATTAAGCCTCCACACTGAGGTCCTTCAGAATAATGGAACTACTGCTATCTGAATTCAAAGACAAACACTTCAAATGTCACTGAGCTTGTATTTTGGGAAAAGTCACATGGATGGAAAGGATTTCAGCTTGGAAAATCCCATGGAGAACGAAACTGGGAATTAATCTGGGTCTAAATAAACCTGGGAATGAAATGTGTTCAAGCCCCTTTTTCCCCCC
>VYZM01008475.1:96667-107321 GCA_013398915.1 Dromas ardeola | reverse complement strand
GGGGGTGGGGGGGGGGGGGGGGTGCAGTTTGTCTTATGATTCCAGTCTGGAAACAAATTTTCCATATAAAATTTAATCTATTGTATCTCACTTTTGTATAATCAGATCATTAAAATGCATTGCTAATATGTAAATCTGAGCTAACCTCATTACCATAATTATGCTCCATAATTATTGAATAAACAAGCATTTTAGAGTTTCTGAAGTCTGCTGAGAATGTTTTTTCAGTTTGGGAGTGGCTTTAATTATGTGCTCCCTAATCATTATTATAAACCTTTGTGGCAATCCTGCTATGTGACTGTTTTAAAAGCTGCTCCTAATCTGACTGGTAAGGACCAAAGGTTCATGTGCCGAGAGCATATCAGGCAGCATCCTGGCTGCCATGCTCCACATGAATTAGTATTATTGTTTAATTTATAGACAGGGCTTTGCTTACAAGCCTCCATGTATTTTAAGGAATTATAAACAATGAGTAAAATTCTGCCTTTCCCTCTGGAAGGGGAATTAGTGAATGTACATCCCTGTGTGTGACATAAGTTTGTTGAACGTAAAGTATTCTGAGAAAACACACTCACCATAGGTTTTACACCTGCACTGCGTAGATGCCCGATGAAAGAACTTTCAAATGTGCTGCCTACTGAGTATTTTTTCTCTCTTTTTTCCTTTTTTTTTTTGAGGGTTTTTTGTTGGTGGTGTGGTTTTTTTAATATATCCCTAAATGGGGCACAGGGACATCAGAGCCACAGCCAATACAAGTAGCTCCACTGAACATAATAAACTTTTGCCAACGTATGGAAGATTCAGCCCATTACCTTTAGAAAGCATCATGAGCAGAACCTTGCTGACTTCTTCAATCCAGTTTCATCTTTAAGAAGCAGCACATTGTTCTCAGACTACCATTGTCAGAACACGCTGTCACATCTTGACCTAAACACATAATGGAAACTTACTGTCTTTGCAGGACCCAGGAAGGTATCTACAAACTGTGATAGATATGACCTTTGAACAGACGACTCATAAATGATCAACAAGGTCTTAGCAACATTTGAGTGTCCTTGACCCAGAGTGATATAACCAAAAATACCCATGATATTGACCTTTTCTTCTTTAACATGAGATTTTGTTTAGGAGACTTAATTAAAGTCTGTCAAAGTATAAGAATGTCAATAAGATTGATCCATACAAATTTTCAGAGTGAAAAAAAAAAAAGTGTTTGATCTGTATATTAGGAAAAAATCAAGCCTAAACAGTATAGCAGGCATACTAATGAACCTGCTAGCATAGAAGAAATATCTGATTAACACCACCACTATAGTTCTCCAAAGGGCAACAGAAAATACAACACACATACATTGCCTTTCAACTCAAAAAAAAAAACCCAAACAAACAAACAAAATGAAAACCCAAGCAACCCAAGAATGAGATTACTTCAGTACTTTTTTATAGAGTCCCAAGGCTCATCTGATTTTCCTATAACAAACATGAGAAAAAGACTAAAAATGCCTTATTTCTCGGAGGGTAGCTCTCTTTCTCCAGTTCTTTGTAAGAACGCCCCTCGACAGCCTGTCCTTTACATATTCAGTCTCTCAGGTCTCCTTCCCTGGAAAGTGAACTAGAAAGGAAGCTCAAATTAGATTCAGGCAGTGATGAACATTACCATTTTGGTGAGCTGAAGCTTGTCAAGCTCTCTTATCCTTTAGGTGAACATCAAATTACCTGACCATGGGACAAAGATTTGATGTGAAATTACACTTCACTGTGCATTTATAGGACAGACAGACTAGTTTATCTTAGATGGGAGAAGAAAGATCAGACCTTTATAAGAAAGAAAAAAGGATTATTCACATTCACTGACAATAGCATCACCTCATAGGCAAAGACCAGCTCTTCTTTTTTCTATGTATGGATTTTGTGCCCTTCTGCACAACCTTTTTTTGAGAACATTAGAAAGAAAAGTGACAGGATTAAACATCAGTATAATAAATCATTTGCTCTTAAGGAGTTCAAGATGTAAAATAAGAAGAAATTCAATTGATACAAGAAATGTATATTCAGAGAAATACGTTAACCTGGAAATTAACCACAAGGAGCTGGTTTGGATACATGAAATGACTCTCAAGCTAAATTTAAATCTCAATTTATCCCATTAAATCCTGAGTCCATCCTTTCACTACAGAGGAATTTCCAGTGCAGGGCAGCCAGTAGAAGGAAAGATAAGATCAGTTCTTTGTTCAGTAGGAAAATCTTAGCACAATACCAAGCTTAGAGCCCACACCAAGAATGATACTGACTAATAAAAATAATGCTTTTCATTTCGATAGGGCTTTTCAGCAGAGAAAGCAGAAGTACTTTCAAGTATCCATTTATTAAACCTACTAATGAAATGATACGTGTGTGCACATTTTCTAGATTAAAAAAAGGTATATAAAGATCTGGGGCTAGATCCCTTTTTTTTGTTTTTGTTGAAAAAGGAAAAATAACGTAGGAGTTTCAGGTCTTTCTCGCAAGACTGTTCTTATTATTCTCTTTTTCTGAAACCTGAATCTTAGATCTCCACCTGCATTGCACCATAGCTTAAAGAGTCTGGATTGGCATCCTTGTTTCTAGGTGAGAGGCAGGTTTGGCCCCACTCTTCCTCAGGTGAACCAAACTCACATCTCCTGCCACCTCACTGAGCCTGAGACCCCCTGAACAGCAAAGACATATTCCGTGGTGTTACACATGTTAAAAAGAAAGCAAAAGCCCCACAATGCAACAGACCTGAGCCTGACAGGGTACAGCAAAATGCCAGTAGCAGCACAAACACCTCAAAATGCTGCAGGGTTCTTTTGCCCCCTTACTACCACTGCTCACCCAGAGATGCGCGGTTGTTCGTGGTGCCACGCTGCACTCAGCTGAGAGCAGAGAGGGGCAGAGAAGAAGAGCAGAGGGAGAGCAGGGCTTGTCCTCCTTTGGGATTGGGGGCTCAGGTTCCTGCAGAGCTGTCTTCTTGTGTTGGGAGGCTTTGCTAATTCGGGAGCACAGAAAACATTCAGGTAAAAAAAAAAAAAAAACCACCACCAACGTTATTTAGAAGATGTTCACTATCATCCCATATGCTTCATTTTCTTAAGTGAAAATCAGTGTTGATTCATCAGTAAAAGCAGATGTTTTCTTGAATTGCAAATCTTGTTATCACTAGGTGCAGATACACCCAGCCACTGAAGCAAGTTGGGTATTCTTTCACCTTTTTTAGCCAATTTGTACTGCCAGAAGAGCAAAACAAAGAGTAAGATTCTGCCTGGGCAATGGCACTGTACACGGTATAAAGCTGCCATAGCACCTCCCATCACGTCTGTCTCTCATACAGTCTTCACTTGCGAAAAAAAGGACAGAGGGAGAAGGGAAAGGAGCTGCGTGACACACCATGACACCAGCTCACAGACTTTGTAACATCCCTCCTTTTTACTTCAATAAGCAGATTTCACAAACTCAGTACATACGATGAATCACACAGCTAAAAATCACAAGCTAGCCTTGTCTTTTCTTCTGCCTCCAACTCAGGATGAAATGTGTTCCCTATATTGGATGTTTACTGACTGACCCTAGGATGGAACACACAGAGGGACCTTTCCACTGGCCTGGAGATTATTGTGAGATGATGCTCAGAGCCTCAAATTCAGGTTCAAATTCTCCGTCTGTTTCACTGGCAATTTCTTTCAGCTGACTGCATTTTTCTGTTTTTGGCTGTTTGGGCGGGTTTTTTTTTTCGGGGGGCGGGGGAGGGGAACACGGGATGGGGGGACGGACATAAAAATTAAAAGATTGAAATGACCCCTCTGTCCCAGATTTCCCCACCTTCTTTGTCTGTGCATCTCTTAAGTAGTTTCTCAGTACAGAAGAGCTGTTACTGCACTCTGCACATGCTTGCAACACTTGACTTCAAAGGAAGAACTGCAAACCCCTCTTCCTGAAGCAGCACTAAAACAGTTAATTACACTAAGCTAGTTAATAGCCTTTCATCATCAAGGACTGGTTCTTCTGCACACACAGGGACAGAATCCATTTATTTTTTATGTATATCCTTTTATTTATCTCACTCCTACCAGCTGTATGATAATTTATTCTCTGTCACTGTTCTTAACTCATGAGTTCATTTAAAGTGTGATAGCAGTGGAAATACATTAACAGTTTCAGAGAATAAAACCTTTCCGAAAATGGAATCCAGCACTTTACTTTTACAAATACAGAATTTACACATTTGCACTTGGCTTAATTAATTAAATCCATACAGGAATTACCCAAGCCATACAGTACGGCACAATATATATGCTGATACCTAATTATCATCAATTCAGGCGAACAAAGAAGCCAGAAAACTGCCCCAATATAAGAGGTGTGTTGGGGTCAGCCAAGGAATAAGCGGAGCATTCCCACGCTGACAGTAGCTGCTTTGAGGTGTCTGGGATGTGGTTTCTCAACCTAAGACTCTACTGTAGCCCAAAGGAATGGACCCTGTCTTTTCTCCATCTATCCATGCATGTACATCCCATCTTCCCCACTATGTCATATGTGGCCCGTTTAGTTCGTTCATTCATCTGAAGACTGAACAAGTTTAGGTAAGGTTAGTTTATCAGTGCTGGAAATGGCTGGCAGCTGGGAGGAGCACTGGGGCCATTTTGGGAAGAGCCTGAGCAGCTCACATAACTGCATCTTGGAAAACCTCAGATTGCTTTAAGCCACAAGTTTCTGAGATAGCAGAAAAATATCTGGGAGCCTTGTCTCCTCCAAAGCCATGCTACCTCATGTGCTATTATTGGGTAAGGATGTGAAGCCCTGAAGAGCAACAGACTCTTCTCAGTGCACTGACACCATGAAGCCCTTTCCCTGAAAATGTTCAGCTCTGGAGAGTTTCCGTGAGCTCCCAAAGCATTCAGCTCCCTGTTGGTTTTTGCCATGCCAGTTATGTGGCTATCGCTAACCCACACCAGCAATGCTTTTGGACTATGCAAGAGCAACAGCCACTTCTCTCTCGGGAAGTGAGTTTGCAAAAGAATTATCTTCTTTTAGCCACTAATCCTGTTTGCTAGTGCAGCAGGAACGCTGATAGAGTGCTTTGCCCTCAGTGGCAGCTGTGTCACGGTGCCCTCGCCAGCCCCTCGCGTGGCCCTGGCACAGGGCAGCTCAGCCACAGGACCGCAGCTGCTGCACTGACAGAGGATCAGCAGCTCCACACTTCAGGAGATTAAAAAGCCTGAGCAAAATAGATTGAAGGGATGGGTTTTTTCCCATTTTTTGTTCCAAACAAACTCTTCCACTCCCCCTTCTCCTTTCTTCCTCAGCCTCTTCTGTGTAATTAAGAGCAGTTAGAAAAGAATTAACCAGGAAAAAGCCATCAGATTCTTGGGTAAAACAGCCACTTGGCAGAACCGCTTCCAGATCTTTGCATGAAACGTCAGCTGTTCTTTGTAAATAGCCTTTCAGAGAAAGGCAGCTCCAAGAAAACAGCCGTAGAGATGGCACACAGCTCATGTGCAGCAATAAATACTGGAGGGACAATCTGATAGAACACACTGCCTCTTCCCAGAGGCAGTAGCCTGGCTGCAAGGAAGCCTCAGGTATATGCAAATAAGCAAAGAAAAACAGGAAGGGGGAAAAGTTAGGAAAAGACATACACACTCACAATCCATTGTAACAATCATTATTATCGATTTTGCTGCTGTCTTTAAGGTAGGCATCTATTACAGGAAACAATACCTAAAGACATTAGAAAGACAGACATATGCTTTCCCATAAACATGCTGGAGACAATTGCCCATCGCTGTTCATTTGTTACAACTCTCTAGATTCAACCACAATCTGGAAATACCATTCCAATATCGACATTGCTCATAAGCAAACACGTAGTTAAAAAAAAAAATAAAATTCTACTTATTCCATTCCTGGTAAAACAGATCGGTTTTCACCACCTTTGCTGAGTAGAAACATTCCGCTCCCACCAAGAAGCGTTACTTGCACAGCTACTAACACGCTTCAGTCAATACGCCAGAGGAGAAATAGGAACCACCCAACATATGAAAGATTATTTCAGTCTTCATGTCACCTGTCATGCCGTTGCTAATACACTGTTAATTTGATAAAGCACTTAAAAGTCAAATGCTTCTCAGTTTTAAAATTATAGTTCTACTAATCAGTTTCCTTTAGCTAGAAACAATATTTAAATGAAAGAGATGCAAATCGCAGAATTGATTATACAGGGCATAAAAGCTTTTCTCTGAAAAATAATGGCTTTCTTCATGTCTCAAAAGTATCTCAAAAAAAAAATTTTGCAAACTTTCATTTTTGTCCTGTTGTTTTTGGATTACTGTTAATGTTAAACATAGGCAGAAGTTTTTCCTTTGCACATAATGTCAGTGGAGCACATTACCGGACCCTTAAACCTGGAAATCAACTACCATGACTCTTAACTCAGAAAGAAGCTAATGTGTTCAACCTGGACTCTTTCACAGAGGCTTTTAGCTACATCTCACTCAAAGTACCTACACACTTTGGATGAAATAAAATTTTCAGCTTCAGTTATTACACAGTTAAGAAACATAGCTACCCTCAAAAACACCAGAGAGCTTTTTTAGATCAGCTCTGTGTACCAGGTAGAATACCAAAATGCAAAAACATTTTATTTTATTTGATTTACTCCAAGATCAGGCTCCATGAGCTTTTCAGGTTAAAGAGGTGATTTCTGAAGTTTTGTTTGTGTGTAACAGAAAATTGCTGCACTTTAGTGTAATTTTTGCTTCTCCAAAATACAATGTCACCAACACAGGGCTGGTACTAACATGAAAGTCAGGCTGTATCAGAGGCCCATCAAGCACTACAGTATACACCAGTTTAAACACCATTATGGAAAACCTCTAAGGAATTTTATAAAGCATAACAGAGTTTTTAAAACCAACGTTTTAGAGCAAGAATATTTTTCTATTAACTAGTACTATACAGTTCAAAAATTTCAAAGTGATCTCAAATTCTATTAAATTCTTTCAGCTTTCAGAATCACTTCCATAAAACTCTTTTTAGACCCAGTGTCAGCCAAAAACTTATTCAGCTACTGGAGTTTAAACATATGATTTGTACCATTCCAGTTCCACTGAGCACTTCAGCATGTGTTAATTTTAACCACACGCTTAAGGCCCCCTTGTGTCAATGCCAGTAAGAATTTTGAGGTCTTTGGCAATGGGTCCTTCTTTTCTTTCAAAGCACTCAGACTATATTTATTCTAACACAGCAATAGAGTCACACTGCTCCCCCTCAAAAGAAAATGAAAATCCTCATAGGTGTTAAGTGGAAGAGACTGTGAACCCTACAGACGCTGCTTTAGGTCCCAGTTCAGCCCCAGATGAGAACTGCTGGACAGGGTGAATTTGTGCCAGACCAGAGGAGGACGGCTGCTCTCTCCTGCTGCCCAGCATTGTCTCTGCGAGCCTCCACACTGCTGCACTAGCCATTTCCCTTACCAACTTACTCACACTGCAGCTGCATCCTTCTGCAGCTGCATTTCTGCAGCTTTGTGTGTCTGCCTTTCTGGATATAGAATAGATGAGCTACAGCAATAAAAATGAATCTGAGTTTAGGAGAAAATAGTATAGTTCCTAACATTTGAAAGCATTAATATTTTGGATTTTACTTCATCCCTTCACAAAAGCAGTCACTGCCTTGAATAGCTTCATAGTGCAAAACCTTTTGTTTAAGCTGCCCCCAAATTAGCAAGCAATCCAGGTTACAGATTTGCCTGTTTTATAGCACAGTGGTTTATCACAACTAAGACTGCAAAACTGGGCTCCTCTGCATATGCCATTTTGTAATTTAGGAAAGGGGAAGATAGGAAGCAGAGCTGTACACATCCATATTCTCCAGCTCTGTGCTGAAGCAGAACAAGCTTGAAACAAGGCTGCCAGCAGACCCTATGCAAAATTTTAGTAATGTGTGCACTTCCACAAGTTTTAAATCATGACAGTCATGATGACATCTGTTCCAGTGAATACGTGGTGCTCTGTCACGCTGTTGTTAGCTTTCTTCTATCAGCAGCTCAACTTATTTGTGCGCTTCTGTGAAGAGCTCCAGCATGTCCTCCTGGGCGGCAGGACACAGAGTGAAGAAAGCTGTTAGCAAATCAATCCTAAAGTGATTTATTTCCAAGTGGCAGATATCAAGCAGGCAGCATATATTTATCATTTGGACAAGGCCTTAATAAAGATAAATTCAGAGTGTAAGTCTCTCTAAGAAACAGCTTCAGCTGCAGACACATGCCAAAGCTCACTTCGCTGTTTAATTATACACATATGCTTCAGCTGGGTTTTAATATGGATGATGTTTGCTTTCAGTTATGAATATTACAACTAGTTCTCTAAAACAAGAGGTTGTCCAGGTCAAATAGCATGAAATCCTTTTGAGAAGTTTTTTCCAACACCAATAATCAATAGACATTACAAATCAAAACATACTCCCTGAGACAATAATTACCATATAGTTATTACCTGAATAAAGTTATTTTAAAAAATTGGTAAAATATATGAGCAATACTGAATTCTGTGGAAGACTGAGAGTAAATGACCAATTCAGGACAATAAGAGCATTGCTTTAAAAGTATTTCTTCTCTTCTCTAGAATCTGAGCACCATAAAATAAGGGGGGAGGGAGGGCAAGGGAAGAAGGATGCAGAACACAGTTTCTTTTTCTTCAAAAAAATACACTAAGCTTCCTTTTGTCTATGCCTAGATAGCCATCCATCATAAAAAATCATCTATTATTTACCGTAATTTTAAGTATTTTCTGTGCTGTACAGTACAGTTTCCCAGTTTCTTTGAGACTAACCTGGAGCCAACCCCATCTTCTTGCACAGATGATCTTTCTTTCAAGTCAGTGGGAGCTGCGGGAGCACATGGGTTGCAGAAATGAGGCTGAGCTACTCAAAGGAATTTAGATACACTTGTTCCCTCAAAATGAATGTAAGGTAGACCTCCTGTGTGCCTTGAAAATCTCAATTACTCTTCTGAACTTAATTCAGTGAAAAAAGCTCCCTCTATTCAGTTGTTCAATAGTATTTTACCTATTCCTTTATGCAGAGCTGCCATAGGATCGTGTGCTCTGTGGCTATGTCTATTAGTTTTGTAAATACAACCACAACAAACCTAAGGCTAATGTCAAATTCCAACAATAAATAACTCTATACTACCAACTGACTGTCTACCACTCCTGCCCCACATATGTAATGTGAACCAGGTTCTTCGCTTGAGTACTCTGCCGTAAGCCAGGAACAACCTTTCTGAAGTCAAGGGAATCATGTTGAATAAACCTAGTTAAAGTGCAAAGAGAACACTTAAAAAAAACCAGGAGGGAATGTCTGGTCTGTGATTTCTCACCAACTCCTGAACCCACTGTTCCACTGAAGGCAAAAGTCTGCCTTAATATCTATCCTCTCAACAATAAGGTTAGAAAAGCATCTCTAGAGATGTAATCTGCAAAAGCAAGGATGCCAGCCCACTGGAAAGGGGCACAGAAATAACCTGCACCGCTCTCCCATTCACTCACAGTTCCTACAAGTGTCAGCATGGTTGCCCAAATGAAAAGCAGACCCACACTGCACCAGGTACTTCCTATCTGGAGAGCAATCATCCTTTGCTATGGATGATAGATCCACCTTCTACATAAACTGGAAGCCATATTGACATCAGATAAGACTTCTTAGAAATAGAGAGGCTTGAAAATATATTTTAAAACCGTTTCTAATGAGAAAGAAGCTTCTTGCTGAGGTCTTCTGTTCTTGTGCACTTCGTCCAACCCCTTTTCAACCGAGAAATCCAACAAGAAACCCAGACAAATGTTACCCATAAGTGTTCTTTGCACCAAGAGCCCAAAATGCTTTTTAACATGATATGTCTCAGACAGGTTATAGAGATAAACAGCCCTTCTCCTAGGTGACTGCCCAGAGACTCCCCCCAGCCCCAAGAAATCCATGTTTTCCTAAACCTTTTAGTGCATCTCCAAGAATGACAAGTGATAATGGCTCTTATCAATCTTGTGTTGTGGCACATCTCTTTCCTTAACAAAGGAGACAGAAGAGACCAAGGAAACCTCAGAGGGAAGTGGCTCAGTGTAAGGCTAAAATGCAAAGCTTAATACTCTCATGGGAAAGGGGAGACAAAGGAAAACGCAAAGGATGAACTTCCCTGCAAGGTAACAGAAAGAGAATCTAACAATTCTTCCCATTTCATGTTATCACAAAGCTCACACAGATGCATAAAAACACATATACTGAAATGAATGTGAAGATCAGCCCAGCCCGCCCTGTTACCTGTGTGTCGTTCATTAGTTTCACCAAAGTTTCTCAGCAGAAAGGGCTGCTAGAATGTAAAGGAGTTGCCTTAAGTCGGTGTGGAATTTGACTGAGGACCTCCACCTCACTCTGCATGCGAGGAATACAGTTGAAAGATTCTAACATGATGGGTAATTTGCAATTTTGAATGATCAGATATCATCTGACAGCTTTTTAGCTTTCCTTGATGTATCTGTGTTAGACAAGTGTGGTAACGCAGGTTAGCTAACTTAAGCTAAACGTCTCAAGGTAGAACACTAGTGAAGGGGAATTTTTACAAAACCCTTTTTATTTTTTTCCTTTTTCA
>VYZM01008475.1:69080-96640 GCA_013398915.1 Dromas ardeola | reverse complement strand
AAAAAAAACACAACCAAACAACCAAACACACATTAAAAGGTCAACATGGGAATTCTGTGGCCTTTACCTCAATTTGGTATTTTTAGAAATTACCTTGCCCTCACTAGGCAAGAATTGTGGAATGTCAGGGGTGAGAAGGATCAAGAACTGTAATGCTTTATACAGACAAAGAGTTTTTAAAGTCAGTTTTTGCTAAGCATTACAAAACAATTCTCCCTATTACTAAGGCTGTATCTTAAAAATGGTAATCACCACCTGGCATACTCCATCAACACTTAGAAAACCCACAAAATGAGGCTACAGTTTACATTTAGGCAGCAGATCAGCAAGAAAGGAATGCATCCATGTGCTAATGTAGGCAGACACATGGAAAGAGAAAGACATGAAGTAATTTAGAGGGCATTATATAATAATTGTTGGCAAGTGTTGGCTTTTTAACAGCAATGGCTTTAGAAATTGGGCAGCAACCCATCAGCCTGCAGGTGCTAAGCAGAGAATAAATTGCTTATCTGTCCCTGCTGCTCATTCTCAGGAGAGATGCTGTATCATGTCATTCAACTTGCTGATCTCTTCAGACAGCTTTCTCCAATGACAGAATTTTAGTGCCAAAAGTATTGGTTTACTAATAAGGAAACACGACTTCTCTGAATTGATATTTCTATATGCTGAACACATAGGGATACCCTTGGGTAGTCACAAGCAGCAACCATTTTCTAATTAATTAATCCACACATCTCCTCTTTCAGCTACATCTGTATACATCAGTACTGACATCAAATTGTCTGTTAACTTCATCAGAAGTATTTCCTTTCCCCGAATTTCCCAGGGGCTGTATCAATACCTGCTTCCCTAAATAAAAGTGGCGGGCAGATGTAAAGTGAGTAGCAACTGACTCCCCTGTTCAGCATATCTCCAGTGCAGCCAACAGTTCAAAATGGTTATTAAAAGGTCAGAGATCCTTCCAATTGACAAGGCACCAAGTCCAGGTGACACTCATCCAAAAGTGCTAATGGAAATGGAGACAGAAATTGGAAAACCTGTAGGAGACATTTTGACAAGCTCAGCTGAGTAAAGATCCCTGAAGGCAGACAAAGGACTAACATAAACTGGTATTTTAAAAAGACCTAAAAACAAACAGGGAAATACATAGATATAGATACATACATTTATGGACCAGTATTAAGGAGTATTTTGAGAATTATTTTAATGTTTCAGGATTTTAAAAAGCCAGACTTCTTCAATTTGATACCGCAAGCAAGTGATACGGTTTCAAGAAAATGCAAGCCCCCCTTCTTTTGCCACCTCCATACCATTTACAACTGTGCCTTTGCTTTCTTAGTGGAAGAAAAACCCTGTTAGAGGGATCACACTTAATGAAAAGGGGCTGAAAGGGAATTCTGACAACATCAGATGTCAAGAGTTGATGGCATTCCTTATATATTATTGTATTCAGAAAATCCTACAAGTACTCAGCTGGAGAAAATTCCCTGACTTAAAATCAATGCTAAACTGAAGTCTTTTATCCTGCCAGTAATTGGTGTTTGCATGCAAAGCTGCTGCATATGCCTTCACTGGGAGAAAAACTAATAAGATTTTCCTTGTATCGGCAGAAAAACAAAGAACTTGAATGGATGTATGCTCTTAGCACTTTTGTGCAGGGGTGCATTGGGAGGAGGTGGTAATGGCCACATATCTTCCATCTGAACCTGAAAAGCTGTGCAAGTCATGCAAAACAGCACTTTCAGTTTCTTCAGTAAGCTGCAAATCTCTAGATCACAACTGCCTGCATAAATTGAGTCAACCCATTGACGTGCAATTCCTTATGTATGTGCCCAATATATGTACTTCCTGAAAGGGGATGCCGTGTTACCTTAGGGGACACACTGAGGTGTCAGAACTAGAGGTAAGACTGGAAATCATCACAAATACCTATTTAAAGACAAGTTCTTCTGACAAAAACTGATTTAATTGAAACAAAGAGGTGAAAATTTTACTGCTTCTCTGGCCTGCCCAGAGCACATGAATTTGGAAAAACCGGTCAGGAAGTATAGTTACTTACTCAACCCTATACCACTAAGGTCATATCAGTTCAAGTACAGGAGTCTTTTCAGAAAACTGCAAAAATATCCAAGTTTCTAGTTCTTGCTTCTTAGATGTTTCAATTTTTTCCTGCTAACGTACTACTCTCCATGCACTGAGCCCTGTGGCACACCTATGTCGGTACTTGTATGCACCGCACCCCCTGCAAAAGACCAAATCCCATGCTGCTAAAAACACTGAGTTTCTAAGCAGCATCCTTTTGACGAGCTGGAAACATCAGCTGCAGAGCTGCTATACAGCTCCATGATCTCTCTTCTCCTTTGGGATCCCCCATCAGAGAGCTAATCAGTGGGGCACAAACCTGCTGAACTAGGAAAGTGGACACCCAGCAGAGGCGACTGGCCACACACCTCTCAGGTGGTGCAGGAAGACATGGCCAAGAGTTCTTTGCACCCCTCTTTCCTCATTAGTCACTTTGAAATGGAAAGACAGGAAAAAAAAAAAAGATGCCTAATCAATGCCAAGAGGTGCTTTTTCTGTGTCTGTTCCAATAAAGCAACCAAATTATCAAGAAGCAGAATTGCATGTTCCAGATAACTTCACAGTTTACCACCTGCTAACAGACAGAAGGTGAGCTGTGCTGTACTGAAAGGATCCTGATATAGAAAGGCCATGGTTCTCAAGGTCAATGCATGCAAAAGACACTGACTCTTCATCCACCTCATATCTACTTGCTCTTCTTGCACGAATACTACTCCTGCTTGGAAGCATTCAGGCCACCTGACCCTTATTCCTCCCCCAACCCCACCATGCTCTCCCTTTGAAATAGACTGATTTTAGTTTAAAGGACAGACGGTAGAAATAAAAAGAACTGAATCCTACAGATCACATGTATTCCAAAACTTCACAGGATTTGTGCACTCCGTGTTGAAATTGCTGTCTATCCTCTATACATTTTCACCTGAGCGGTGCAGTTTGTTGGCTTTGCAGCTGGCCAGATAGTAGGGGGTATTTGATCACCTCTAAAAGATCAAATTCTACCTTTTGTTCCCCTGGGATTGCAGGGGCATTTTAAGCTGTATTTTCTAGCCAGCCTTTCCACAGCTTCTGCAGAAGCATGTAATTTCCACCAGCACCTTTAATGCCAATGTTGTTTAACCCCTTCCTGAAATGCAATGAAAGGGAATTTAGAACCAAGTGAAAGTATCTGGATGATTAAAGAAGGAGAATATCCCAATGCCAAAACCTGAATTAGTTAGTGTGCCTGCATGCATGTTGTTTTATTATAGACCTGTCTATTAAAAATGGGCCAGTGTACCGCACTGGTAGAATCAGAGCTTGAGAACCTCAAGAGCTCTCTCAGTGAATCAAAATCACGCAATCCCCTGTGCTAAATAACTTTGTGCTTATGTGCTCTGAAAATGCAGAGACGGTCTCTGCTTCCCGCTCAGCCTGTTTATCACTTAAAGTGGTCCTATGGAAAGTATGTTTTGCCTTTGAATCAAGTTACAAAGGCAATGGGGCAATGGCTAAGAAAAAGCCAGGGCATCATGGGAAAGCAATTAGGTCTGTGGTCACTCATGTTCACTAACTGACCACTGGCATCCAGGTCTGAGGCATATCTGGCTTGCTTGGTTTTTCCCACTCTATCTGGTAGAACGTGATTTCCTGCTATAATATTATGGTTTAATGCTCAAGTAAGGAACTTGTCGCCATCTGCGTGTAGCTCTTCAGCCACCAGACACACTCAAGAACTTGAGAAGTCCCCAAAGGGAAGCTGGGGTTTGAATCCAGCCCATCTAAATACCCACCGTCACATCTTACTCCTTCCCAAGCAGTATGGCCTGGGACTCAATGGGGTTTGGAAAGTTCTTCTCTTCTTGATCTGCTTGAGTACAGAGAGTACAGAGTCTCTGCTTGAGACAGAGCTCAGAGGGTCGTGGTTAGGGGCACAGAGTCTAGTTGGAGATCAGTGATGAGTGGTGTTCCCCAGGGGTCAGTACTGGGCCCAGTCCTCTTCAATATATTCATCAATGACTTGGATGAGGGGATAGAGAGCACCCTCAGCAAGTTTGCTGATGACACAAAGCTGGGGGGGGTGGCTGACACACCGGAAGGCTGTGCCACCATACAGAGAGACCTGGACAGGCTGGAGAGTTGGGCGGAGAGAAACCTTATGAAATTCAATAAGGGCAAGTGTAGGGTGCTGCACCTGGGGAGGAATAACCCCATGCACCAGTACAGGTTGGGGACTGACCTGATGGAGAGCAGCACGGTGGAAAGAGACCTGGGAGTCCTGGTGGACAACAGGATGACCATGAGCCAGCAATGTGCCCTTGTGGCCAAGAAGGCCAATGGCATCCTGGGGTGCATCAAGAAGAGTGTGGCCAGCAGGTCGAGGGAGGTCATCCTCCCCCTCTACTCTGCCTTGGTGAGGCCACACCTGGAGTACTGTGTCCAGTTCTGGGCTCCCCAGCTCAAGAAGGACAGGGAACTGCTGGAGAGGGTGCAGCATAGGGCTACCAAGATGATTAGGGGACTGGAACACCTCTCTTATGAGGAAAGGCTGAGGGAATTGGGTCTGTTTAGTCTGGAAAAGAGACGGCTGAGGGGTGACCTTATTAATGCTTACAAATACTTAAAGGGTGGGTGTCAGGAGGATGGGGCCAGGCTCTTTTCAATGGTGCCCGGCAATAGGACAAGAGGTAATGGGTACAAACTTGAGTGTAGGAAGTTCCATCTCAACATGAGGAGGAACTTCTTTACTTTGAGGGTGGCAGAGCACTGGAACAAGCTGCCCAGAGAGGTGGTTGAGTCTCCATCTCTGGAGACATTCAAACCCCGCCTGGACGCGTTCCTGTGCAACCTGCTCTAAGGTGACCCTGCTCTGGCAGGGGGGTTGGACTAGATGATCTCCAGAGGTCCCTTCCAACCCTATGATTCTGTGATTCTGTGAGTATAAGTTAGAAATAGTTCCTTGGATGTCAGTAGTAATTCTTTTATTCCTGTCTGTTATATAATAAACATCCTCTGTGGAAAACAAGTATGAAACACTTCCAGGAAAAATTCTTCTCTCTGCTGGACCAAGATGGCATTTCACACTCACTCAGAACTGCCTGGTGCCTCAGGCTGTAAAGAGTCAGTCCCCTAAGGAGCAAATCCAAGAAGAGGGCAATACCGAGTTTTTTCATTTTGCTTTCAACTTCCTCCACTCAGCAGCTCAAAAAACAAGAGGTTCTTGCAATTAAACGCTACAGCAACAGTTGAAGCCATTGAACCCTTCCCATGAAGACCTATGAAGTTTGATTTGGATACATACCTTTTCCGAGTCCCATTGAAACCAGTAAGAACTGTATCAACAGATGATGCCCAAAGCATCCTGTATGTACTGGTGCCCTTTTCACACAGATATCCCCACTCTGCCTCACCAACAGTCTCAACTCTGAAACACATGAAAAGTAGAGATCAAGCCTATGGCACATATGCAGATGAAGTGAGTGGAGAGTTATGTGAGCTTTGTTATTTACATTTCCCGTGTTGTACTACATTTTTATTACGGAATGTGAGACAAAGCTGAATAGAGGAAGAAAAAAAAAATCAGAGCAGTTGTCACCAGACTAGGTGTTTCTTAGAGGAATGGGGAAGCAGCTCTGGACCTTGGTCTGGTGGGGCACTCTCTGCCACTCCAGAGCTCTGCCCTGGCCTTCCCTATTAACTCTGGACCTCTTCATCCAAATCGGTCCTTTGTGCCCAGTCTCAGTTCTGCCTCAGTACCATTTTTATCCGTTCCTCACATCTTGCCAGCTCACACCCTGACGCCTCTCAGCACTCCCTCTCCTGCTGTAGCAAGGTACCCTGGTCTGGGCAGCAATGCCTGCCCCAGGAGAGCCAGGCAAGAGCCATGGCCATTTCCTGGCCAGGTCCTTTCATGGCAGGAGACAGGCCACAGGGTGGGGTGGGCAGGCAGGCAGAGGAGGGGACACGGTGCCAGGAAACTTTCAGCTGGTGTGCTGAGTGCTAAACCTTCTTGATAAGTTCGCATACCCAAGTGGACATTTTCTTTTTTTTTTTTTAATTACTCTTGAATTTCCCAGGGCTTGAGTGGTAAGGCATTAATGGCAGTTGCTTAATTAATTAATACTCCAAGGAAGCAGAAGTCCTGCCTTGCTCTGAACTGCATTTAGTTGTGTTGATCCCGCTCCAGTCAGGCAGCAGAACTGAGCAAGAGCCCAGTGGACTTCACACAGGCTGTTTCAAACCAATATACCCAGCCAAGCTCAGGAAAGTAGCAGTCATGTAGGGCTACAGGCAGCTGCTTAGTGCACATTTCCTTACATGTGCCAGTCAGATCAATATTCACAACTATACTTTTGACAACGCTGATTTAAACCCGTGTTATGGATTTCAGGGACCTGTAAGACCTTTGTAAAGAAGAGAAACCCCTGTGCCTCCCCAGAAATAATCTTTATCAGAGTTATGTAAGGGCAGGCGCATACT
Source organism: Dromas ardeola (assembly GCA_013398915.1). Classification (NCBI taxonomy): domain Eukaryota; kingdom Metazoa; phylum Chordata; class Aves; order Charadriiformes; family Dromadidae; genus Dromas; species Dromas ardeola. The sequence goes on along the minus strand of VYZM01008475.1, from coordinate 90,103 downwards.
CCAACAAATCTATCCAGTAACTACTTCTGTACCGTGCACCATATTCAGAAAACTCTGAGGAATGCAAGTAGCAACAACATTGAATAACAAATATCAACAGTAGCTCTACAGCAGCTGCTCTTGTTAGCTGTCAGGAAACTAGAGAGCAGCAGATGAGCAATGCCTCACAACAAAATACGGGGTAATGCTGTCCAAAGGGAGCATTGCTCCATCCTGTTAGTGCTGCATGGTTTTGAACTTTACTGCAGTGACACAATACCACTATGAAGTGGTGCTTCACTTAATTAAGTCAAAACTGAGACTACCATGCATAATAATGAGCACCCTAATGAGCATTAATTTTTGATGTTCCTCATTAACAAGCATTATAAACTATGACAAATTTCTGTTTGACTGAATGCCAAAATTTGGATGAGCGGTGGTTTAAAATTGTAAATCTGAATGCTTCCCCAGGGGATTAGAACGCCACGCATAAATACTCTGAGAGTTTGCAACGTCAAAGAGGAAATATAAATGCCATGACAGGCTATCTTCTACTGCCCTTCTACATGTGTCAGTGGAAAACCACTCGCATCTTTCAAATAGAGGCAATTTAGATTCAAGGAATAAAAAAGGAAGTACCCAACTCTCAGAGGGTAGAAATGAATTATTCTGTTCCTAATGAAAGCTTTAATATTGAGAGCTGTGCATGAGCAGAGGTGTGCTCGCCGCTTTGAGTTATGTTTGTGGATCCTGGTGCGAGTCAAGGAAACATGCAGGTTTATACCTGTTGTCACGACATTGGCATGAACAAATTAAACATCTTTAAAAGATTTACATCTCTAAAAAAAAGTCTGTCTCATGCAACACAGTGATGAGAAGATCTAGAGGACAATAAACCCATACATATATTCCATGCAGATATTCCTGTGCTAATTGTTACAAGGGGCTTCCTCAGGCTTCAGCTGCCCTGACTTGAGTGATGAGACGTGTGGCTCCATCACCGAACAGCTCCTCTAAAACACACTCCTGATGCATCTAAGCCACTGTTGCATTTTGTTTGTGTACAGATAACCAAAGTAGTTTGGGTTGGTTTTTTTTTTAATTTCTACCTTGCTTTTCTGTTCTAATTCTATCACAATCATCACCACTTTGAAGAGGACAAACATAACACACCAGGTGAGGCTCATCTGCGCTTCTCACACCTCACCAGTTCAGATGGTACAAACTAGAGGTGTATAATCTGCATTTGTAAACAAATATAAAGAACATGGCAAGTGAGGAGAAGGAAAGCTGCAAAGTCAAGGGACCCTGCCCTGCTGGGGTTTCACCAAAAGCCTCCAATGATTTTCTGCTACACTTCGCCTTACGCATCTAACCATGCTCAAAGCATAAGATCCCCATCCAAAAGGTAACCAAAATGAGCACCAGACTGGTACTCAAGTCATAATTCATGTAATTAAAATTGAGGTTTCATAAAAAATGACTTTTCAAGGCTGTTTCTTTTTCAGAGAATTTAAATTTAGCCTCTTTTTGTGAGGTTTTCCCCCTTCTTTTTCTCTCAATATTTTCCTCTAAGTATCACTATGATCAGTAGTGATATTTTGCTTTGTCAAAATCTCATGTTCAGTACAGAAATACACTTATTTTAATAAAGTTTGAAAATTAAAAATTTCTGAAGAAGAGGTAAGAAATTCAGCAGTGTTGATATACTCCCCATCCCCCCCAAAAAACCACATGATTTTCAAAAAACTGCTTTCCATGAAAAAGCAGCTGATTGTAGACTGACCTCGCAGCAGTTAAAGTACTGAGGATGGGATTTGTTTTGTCCTAAAGCAGACCTCTGAAAGGGCCAGACAAACGGCACCCCAGCAGGGCCTGTCCCTCTCCATGGAATCCAGAGAGACTGGGGGGCTCCGTCTGTGCATTAAACAGGTAAAGATGGGTAAAATGAATCCCACCACTACCACAGACATGATTTTTTTTACCCCTGTTCTCCAAAAAAGAAGATGCAGCCAGATTTTAAGTGCCATCTCACACACCCTTGCATATCTGTGGAGCTGAACGCACAAAGCAGGTAAATACAGGCTCTAGCCAAACCAGTGACAATTACAGGGCATGGTGCTTGAAAATGGAAAACTCTAGGGAAGTGTCTGTGAGGTGCCGTCTTGGCACATCACACTGAGCTTGTGTAACAACCATTACACTTGGTTATTCAAGTAAATCAAGGTGTACCTACCTGCCTGCACTGGGTGCCCGGGCACTGGCAGGGTCCCCTCTGAGGAGAGCTGAGGGGCTGCCCCGCACCAGACACGGCCGGTTCCAGCAGCCCCAGGGAAGGGCAGAGCTGAGCCCCTCAGCCGGGCTGGCGGCGCCTTCGGCAAAGTTGGTTTAGGAAAGAGCAAAACACTGCGGGCAGTGAGGGGAGAAGTGTGAGAAACAGCCCTGGACAGCGAGGGCCAGGCAGGGGGAGGGAGGTGGCACTCCAGGCCCCGAGCAGAGCCTCCTTGTGCCATGGAGGGACCGCGGGGAGCTGGTTTTCCTGACAGGAACGGTAGCCATGGAGGCCCGGAGGGACCCCAGGGGAGCTGGTTTTCCTGACAGGAATGGCAGCCATGGAGGCCCGGAGGGACCCCAGGGGAGCTGGTTTTCCTGACAGGAATGGCAGCCATGGAGGGCCCACACCAGAGCAGGGGAAGGTGTGAGGAGGAAGGAGCAGCAGAGAGGAGCCGTTATGGAGGGACCACAACCCCCATCCCCACCCTCCGCAGCGCTCGGGGCCGGGGGAGGTAGAGGGGTCAGGAGAGAAGGAGCAAAGTCGAGCCTGGGAAGAAGTGTGGGGTGGGAGGAAGCTGCTCGAGTTTTCATCTGCTTTTCTCACCATCCAAATCTATTTTTAATTGGCAGCTAATTAATTTGCCCCATTTCAAGTCTATTTTGCCGGTGACAGTAATTGATAAGCAATCTCCCTGTCTTTATCTTCTTATTTTCTCCCCCTGTCCTGTTGAGGAAGTGGAGTGAGCGAGCGGCTGGGTTGGCACCTGGCAGCCAAAAGGGGCAACCCACCACCCCATAACACACACCCTGCAAAACTCTGTGCTCCCCGCTCTTCTGTGTTACAAGTGCTGTTATCTGACACCCCACAAAAGCCTTTGCCTGTCTGATTACTTAATTTAATTGATACTCCTCTGGCTGTGCTTACTTTAATAGATTCACTCCCTTTACTGCTCTCACCACTGTTAATAAATTAGAAGATGGAATTTTTTTTAAAAAAAAAAAAAGCCCACACTACTAACACTACTATACCCTTTATGTATCAGCCAGTCCTGAACTGCCAGCTGATTTTCTCTGTGATTGCTGACACTTTAGATAGCAGAAATATTTCTGATGCTCACACTAAACCAACCTGGATGCTTTATACCTGCCGAGCATCTTACAGTCCTGTCCCTCCAGCTAGGGAGGTGAAAACAGTGTTGGCCTTTTCAAGTGATCCATCACAAATTTTCATTACTATTTTCACTTTACTTTCTATTGGTGTGCCTTTGATTTCTACTTTGATGTTGTTTCCAATAATCAGAATAAGAAATCCAGCTTTTTACTGACACCTTTCAAAATTGTCTTCAAATTATGACAGTTTCAGCATCCCAACAGGACAATTCAGAAAGATCTGCCATTAATACTTACACTGTAGGGTCTCAGTGCAAAAAAATGGATTAACTTACAGCCATTGTTTAGGTCAGGAAGGTAATTTGTAATTGGAAAATAATAACATCCTTATTCTTCTGTCAAAGTGAATGATAACTGACAGCAGAATTTTCTAAATATCTTCCATGAGAATATTACAGGAGGGTTAGGTTGTGGTTTTTTTCTTTTCTTTGGACCTGTGGAAAAATGGGGGATGACTAGATTAAATGGCAAATCAACAAACACTGAGATAAAGAAATCAGTTGTCCGAGGTCATTATTCAATTACACTTTTTCAGTCACTTTACTCCACCCTGAAATCTGACTTAACAAGGCTCACACAGTTGTTATTAACATAAGCCTCTTGGATAACATTAAGGAAAACTCCTTTCAGTAATCTCCCTCATGCATTTCTGAAAAGGATGGAAAAAGAGTAGGAATTACAAAAATCATATCTTTTTCCAACTGACCTGGAAATACACCTTTTAAGAAATAACAGATTAAGGGGTTTTTTTCCCCAATTTTTTTTGTCTTTTACCCAATGATTGGATAGAAGCATGGAGAGCTTTAGGAAAAGCCACTGTGTGCTGCCCAAAAGGGTCTCTCATTTTCAGATGGATAAAATCAGAATTGGTGTACCCGGCAACAGATGGCTGTTTTATCTGATCAAGGCATTAATTCACTAACTATAAAAGGTATAAGAGAGAGAGAGTCTGTGGAAGGGGGAATGATGACTGTCTGCCAAAAACAAACTCGCTTCAAGACCCTAGGAAATTCCCAAAATCATCAAAATACCACTTGTGCATATTGCTTGAAAGTGCCATTAGACGTCTCGGAAAAAAAAAGGTAAAGTTTTTATTCAATTAATGGACTTGTGCTGTTTGAGACAGCGCAGACGATCTTCACCTCTGTCAACAAATGTAGGAATCCAACATGCTGAAATTCATTGGTTCACACATGTCAAGAATCTGGGGCAGCTTGGGAAAACAAAAATTCAAAAAAACAGACCTGCACTTGCACAGGCTCACATCCATAGACATGACCAGACATGAAAGCAGACCAGCTGCTAGACCAAGTCTCTGCTTCCCACTCCCACCCTCCATGAAAGCGAAACAGTGAAGGCACCAAGACAGATAATATCCCCTGTCACTCCATACTTCAAAATAAATTGTTGTCTGTCACAGCATGCCAGAGCAGGGGGCATACATCCTGCCCGATGCTGCAGAGAGAAAAGGGGACAAGCTGACCTGCTGGGTGTCCATGAGACCTTTCCCAGGGGAACAGCTCTGCAGTATGATGCTGGGAAAGGTGATGTGGGAGCTGCAGAGAAACACAGAGAAATGACAGGAATCACTCACTGCCCCGAGAGAGGAAGGCAGCTGTTCTCCTCCGCAAGTGGCTTCCTGCAGGGGTTAGCAGCAAGAGCACATCTGCAAAATCATCATAAGCCTGAAGCACAAGATGCCCTGTTGTCCTTTTCCTCAACACAGGCAAAAGGAGTGGTCCTCTTCCTCCCTTGCCTTCCCAAAGAGGGCTCAGGTTCAGCATAGCCCAATGACAAGGAGCAATGTGGTTATATATAACTGTGTTGGCACTGTATGGATCAAACTGGCTTTTGTTAGCCAGAAATGAAGGGTTGAGTGGTGCATTCCTCACTCCAAGAGCATTCCCATTGAAAGCTGCCACCAGGCTGCCAGGGCAAGGAGAATGGGATCAGTATCAAAAGCCGCTGTCATTCTCACCTCACCCCACTTAAATACATGTTTACGGGCAAGAGCAGAGGTTTGCTCTCACTGTAGTCACTGAGAGGACACAAATACACTTTAATGAATATTGCCACAGCCCAGGTCAATAAATGATTCTGTTATTTAACATAGCTCTCAGAGTGACTTCTAAAAGTAGAAACCCACATTTTATACCTCCTTACTCACTAACACAAACTACAGTGACATTTAGTTTGATATTGGCTGGGTTTTGTGAATTAAATGGATAAACTCCATTAATTTTCTCCTGATAATATGTTATTTGAACTCATTCTAGTATCTATTTTTCCCTTGCCAAGATCTCCAATTCCTTTTTTCCCTTGCTACTCCCTATCTGCACTACCTAAAATCAAAGCTAAGCAGTAGAATATTTCCTCTATTGAAAAGTTTCCTTTATTGTCTGGTGATAAACTGGCAGTCTGCAGGGACTGCTCCATACAGCCCGTTCCACACAAGTTGCTGCTGCTGCGCTACTGTGACTTTGCACAACAGGATTGCAAGAAATGCCCCCAAACTTGCATCCATCCCATAGTTTCCAAACAGTAAGATTACCCTAATCTAAAGAAACACCACCTGACTTTCTAGTCCCAATAATATACTTTTACATGAACAGTTTTACATGAAACTTTCTTCTATGCTAAAAAAGAACATTTTAAAGATTATAATATTCTGCTTTAACATTTGTGCCCAAACAGTTGGGCTAGTACATGAGACCACTGGGAACCAACCCAAAACTGATTTATCTGATTTCACTTGCCAAGCTGAGTGACAAGCTGAAAATTAAAGCAACCAATTATGTTTTGAAAATAGTTGCCTCAAATAGCTGCCTTTTGAAAATAGTTCCCTCATCCCCTCATCATAGTACAGAGCAGAATTAAGAGCAGTACCCCTTCATCTTGGCAGGCAATGCAGATAAAGCCACCTCTCTTACAGAAATCTCCAAAAAAGAAGAATATAAATTCTGTCTTCTCCCTAGGGAGCAGGACTCTCTGCTAGTAGAGGAGAACGCAGTTTGCACCACTGCCAACTTGATGCTATATGGAAAATACTTGTTAAGAGTGAGAAACTAATGTAAGGAAAAGAGGCTAGGACAGTTAAGGTGAAGAGAAGGAACTGGAACAATTTTGAAAGAATAGCCCCGAATGTTTTTCCTTATTTAATATATTTATTCATGAGTCAGGCTACCAGTAAGAGTGTGCTAATGAAAAATCATTAGATGATGATATCAGGTTAGGAGACCTGATCAATACACAAAGGAGGAATGGAGTATCACACAAGAAGAACTACAAGATCAAAGCTGAACATCAAGCATTTACAGCAAAATCCTTGTAGTTCTTAAAGTGGAAACTCTAGAGAGGACTGAGGAAGAGAAAGACTTTGGTGCGTGGCTACAGAAACCGCAAATACAGTGCTAGTATGCATCAGCCAGCCAGATCCAGCAGGGACCTGAATGTACTAATGCAAGTCTCCAAGCAGGGGAGAAAATTCAATGCTGAGAATGGCAATGGTTATTGTCTTTAAATTTGTCATGAAAGAAAATCTCTTGAAGATAAATGTTATTTTTGCCCCCAAAATGAATGGGTACATAGTGACCAAAAACTGATTAAATAGAAAAACTGGGGCGGGGGGGGGGGAGTGGGGTGGCGTGGTGCGCGGAATATCATAAGAAAATATTCTGGAACAGTCTTCAAATAATGGAAACAGCAGAAGAGGAAGTAGTCTGAGTTCAACGTATTTGTAAATGGGAATATTTCATATGACATGAACAGAATTATAATTTCCTGCACTGGTAGGATGCTGGACAATGCTCTGGGAAGCCCTCTCCAGCTCCTGTGCTCCAGTGGCAGGAGTCACCTTGAGCTGGATGGTGCTGCAGGATTAAGGCCTAAGGGAATTCATCTTATTTAATATTAAAGACTTGACTTTGACACAATTTCGATTGACTACAACAAATCAAAGCAAACTCTGCAATAAATGTCTCCATAATGCCTTGTGCTGTAGCTGTACTTTGAAAGTCCAAAATCAATAAAAACAAAATGGTGACATATGTTTGTATTATTTGGAAAGCTAAATGCATGCAAGGGATCTGTCACTGCAGGATTAATAGAGTACAAGACGTTCTGTCTGTTGGGCATCTGATTGTCTGTCTCATAATAAGAATTTTGAAATAGCTAGGGATTTCTGCTAGTGCATTTGCAGGTTTATGCTGAATTTCACATTAACAATAAATCATCCTGTATGTATAGTTCTCTTTTTCAATTTACTGCAACATAACTTCATCAGTCCACATAGGGAATAGGGCCATACGCATAATGAGTAGAAATCTGATAATAAAATATTAAGTAAGACGACAAAACAAAAACATTTGAAATATTAATACCAAGGCTCTAAAATACCCCTCATTGCCATTCAGCCTACATTTGGTGTGCACATACCTCTTACGTGTGGGTGGAGTGACAGCAGGAGAGTGCCAGGTAGCTTATTCTGATGACTGCAAAATAATCTACTTGAAATTAAGAAATCTATTTAATGATGATGTAAATGAAAATAAGATGCATTACGTTGTGAGTTGAAAGACATGATTTTTACTCTACTTGGTAAAAGTACCTTTGACCAAGTAATCATTCGCTATGTTAGGACCTTTTCCACATCCCAAGTGCTTCACAAAATGAACTTGAATGTATTTGTCAAGACTGATCCTTGGCCATCTCTGTGTCTGTCCTAATGAGGCAGAGAAGAATTCCTGGCACAGCAAGGTCCCCGTGGTGCTGGACGGCTGAGCTAAGAGCCAGCGCTAAGCCTGTGCTTAAGCATTCCCTTGACTTCAAGCACTCCTTTTCAACAGACATTGCAGTGCATGCTTAGATTTAAGCATATGCCGACACACGCTTGACAGCAATGGGAACTCTGCATGTACCTGTGTACTTACCTGAAACCAGGGCTCATACTTTTGCCCTCGCCTTTTTGGTATCTTCTGCAGATTCAGACACTGAGACCCCTGGAATTAATCCAATCTTGGATTCATTTTTTAAATACATCTATATTCAAAACCCATAGGCAAGACTTCCAAGATCAAATGCTTTTGGTATTCCACAAAATACAGCTCTCCCATCCCATGTGTCATGCAAATAGGCTCATGAATTGAGTAACTCTCCTCATCTAACCAGGATCATATTTACTTAACTGATGTGAACAGACAAAGGAAAATATACCACTTGCTCAATGTGTGCAAAATTTATGGTATGTAGCTAACATAATGTGTTTAACAATTTTATCCAAGTTTCAAGCTAGGACAAAACAAATATGCTCACATAATCCCAAGCCATATTATAGCAGTTGCATGCAGTAAGTGATTTAAAGTTTTAATTCATCATTAAATACACTGTACACATACAGGTTTTTCTTTTTAAATAATAATATGCAAAACTTCCAGAGTCATTAACAATTTAATAAGCTGTTTAAACAAGAGAACTCTCTGAAATGCTTGATCTGTGCCTATGCCTTCTAAGCATCATGCAACAATTTATTGTCTTCACAAATTGCTTGTCAGCTGGGCTGAAAAAACAAACTGTTCTGCAATTACCTCCATTCTGAAAAGTCTATATAGAGACTTTATATCAATGGGTACAGGAAGTGTATGGAATCAGATCAAATATATTTTCCCTTGAGAAAATGTTAATTGGCCTTACCTATGTCATTAAGACTTGCGGAGAACCCAAGGAAAAATTAGTCTACTGCCAGATCACAAGGCTGCAGTATCTATATTTCATTTGCAATAACATAAACAGTCAACAGTAATAATAACCAGTAGAACATAACAGACTTGACAGCATAAAGTCAACTGCAGGACACTGCTCATGTTACTTATGTTTTCCAAAGGTCCCTGTATACCCTCACCTGCAACTGGGGGGTTATTTACCTTGCCATCCACCAGTTTCACGTCCAACTTAGGCTCAATTTTTGCCAAAGGAGGGTGAATTAGTGATGAGGTTGACCTTCAGCACTGCAGAGCCATTTTAGTTCTCCCCTGTTTGAGCTGCAGTTGGGTTAGCATGGCACAAAGTTGCTATACATGAGTCTTGGGAAAAGGACACATGGGCAGAACTGGTAAAACAACATGTTTCCCTCCAGCACACCAAGATGAAGCAGCACACGGGCAGCTCAGGGCTCCACTTTCCTTGCCTGGGTATTATGCAAGGAAGAGGTGCAGGGAAGATTCTCTCTAACCCTTGCCTAAATTCAGTCACAATTTGTCCCATAATATTAAATTTGTGATGAATGCAGCTGATTTCAGGCCATCAAATGAACTATCACAAATACACGAGGAAAGATCCACCAATGACCTGCAACAAAGACTTCTGGATATCAGCTTTCTCCTTGCTGCTTTCCCACAGTAACCTACAGCCATGTAACACAGTCTGTGGCTTCTACTCAATAAAAAACTCCTACTGAGAATAACAGCAGTTTGAGTGAATATTGTGGCTAAAGACGTATGCAGGGCTATACTTTGACACTGAGCTCTAGCTAGCGTCAGGGCACAGCCACTATGTCAAACCAAACCACTGAAAAGTCCAGCTGCAGCTTTGAGATTCGGAGCTTGGGAGAAGAGCAGCACTGTGAAATTTCATCAACCCCATAACTAGCTCCATCTGCCTTTATTACCTGAGTATAGCCATCCAAGAAATTTACCCTGTAGCTCTCCCTCACCTTATATGTTACCTTTTTATAGCTTTCTATTATGCCACATAGAATTTAGTCAATAGAGGGAAAGTCTTACTGCATTTGAAAGTATAATACCAATTTTCAAGTGCTTTTTACGAAGCCAGCTGACAAGTAGCCATTCCTGTTTTACATCAAGACTTGCATTCTGGTTTTATGGCATTTTTAATTATTTAATTAATATCGTTAAGGAGAAGCAGAACTAATGTAAAATTTGACCCCATGGATTTCAATATCCAGCTCCCACTGTGGTAGGTGAAACATCCTATGGAAATTTCTGAAAAGAGTGCAGTGACTAACCTCATCCAAATTCATGGACTTCGATACACTGCACTCACAACGTAATAATTCAGTCCAAGTTCTATTTTCTGCAATAGTTTATAAAACGTTGTTTTATAAGCATAAAGTTTAGCGATTTTTACCTGCAGGGGCAATAACAGTGCTTGTCAGAACTTGCTGGTCTCTAAATACCCACACTGGCACCTCACACTGCTGAAGCATTACATCTTGTCCCCAGAGTCACATTGCTTTGTTTTATGTTACTGAAGTATAAGAATGCAACACAATTGACCTGTCACAGCAAAGAAATTGGAAAACAACTTGGTTTTTGAAAATGCAGGTTAAGGAAGAACCCACACATGTCTCCAAGCCTGTACCTTTGAAAGCATGCTTCCTGCGGTTTGGGATGGATTTGTAAGGTGGCTCTGACATTTTGTGAACACCCCCAACCAACTATTATGAATTATTTTGTTCATTTCACATCCAAGATCCTACGGCTTTTCAAACATTAAAAGCATGTACTACTGCATATAAACTTGAAATAATAGGGCTCTGAACTCTCATTGCCTGCCAGTTAAATTGCAGAATTACCACAGAATTTAAAAGCTTTAGAGATCAAAAATGTTCAATGTTAACTAGGACAGCCATCCAAAACAGAGTGGCATCTGCTAGCAAAGTTAGTGAAACGAGGGAAAGACAAGTAATCTTATCATAGAGACAGAAGCTAATATGATTAATTCTGTTGCCAGCAATGAATGATGGTGGTAACAGGACTTGTAAGATTGGCATGATAAGTAAACAGCTGGGAAGAGAAACTTTGGCTAGGTGGCAACAAGAGGACTTCCATCGATGGAAGAAGAACCTTGCAGTGTGCAGGTTTCCAGAGCCAGGCATTAACATATGCATAAGAATTGCTACTGGGGCCTCAGAAACATTTTAATCCTGTTCTCTTTAAGTTTTTCGTCCTGGAAAAAATGAGAGCAGGAATCCAACACTGAATTCAGACAATTTAATATTTCTAATTATATGATCCTATCATATAATCCGACACATGGAATCATATAAAAACATTCTCTCTAACCTACATCCTACAGGTCTCAATAGCATTATTCTGGACTCAGTAGTAAATTGCCATAATGTCAGTGGGTGAACTGCACAGAGACCAGGGGAAGAATCTGTAGCAGATGAAAATAAAGTGGAATAGACTGCCTGTCATTTACTCACAAGGATCAACTTGATTCAAAGCACTGATGAAAAAAGGTGTCTTAATGAAGATGACGTCTTATTCGCATTGTAAAAAGTTATATTTTCTGTATTTCAGATGCTTTGGAAAGACATCTCTGAAGACAATGCAGTGCTTAATAGAGATGTTTGTTCTTAGTTACCACATATACTTTTGTTCTAATTTCATTGCAGTTGATTCACAATGTCTCTGGGCATTATGAACCAGTTTTTCACTACACAGTGTGCCACAATCTCTCATTAATAACACGGAGATATAGGTAAGCTTCAAAAACCACTCAGCATTTGGCAGGATTAGGACAACTTGACAAAATGAGCTTTGAAATAACCTTTCAAAAAATACCTGTAGCACTTAGCACTGCAGTTGCACATTACGCATTGTTTGTATGCCTTGCTGAATCTTAACCACAAACTTCATTAAATATGATTCCCTACAGAGGAGAATGAGTATGCATCTTACCTGCATACATTATAATTTTGAGGCCAGCTGAGGATGTACGTTTCCTGAAGAGCAAGGGAGATAACTCCAGCTGGGTTGGGAAGGTAAAGCAAAATCAAGACAGACAGAAGCAAAGTACTGCATCACTAATGCAGTGACATCCACTGGGCAGATTGAAATGGGCTAGAAAAACAAAAGGAAGTCTGAAGGCACAGTGTGGAGCAATGGATCCAGGCCTTTAGATAAGAGTCACATCAAACAAAAGAAATAAAATATCATCTTGACCTACACTGCTCACCATGCCATCCATTACAGGGTGTTGCCAGACAAGAGTCAGGACAGATTTACCCCACGCGAGTCATCTTCCGAATGTGAGTACATCAGTTATGATATTCTGTCCCCATTTGAACACTCATGTGGCACTGAAGTGGATAGTTGTGCCTCAGTCTCACTTTTCCACCAATACGCAGGAATGGGAATCCTCAGGCACCCACATTTACAAATTAAGCAAACATTATTCTGTAACAAATGACTACGTACTTGGAAATTATTTTAAAGCAATCTGAAAAAAAGCCTACAGGGGCTCTACAGATTTATTGCAAAGCAAAACCAACATTAAACCACAAAAGAATGAGAAAAAATAACATCATTTCCCATATGCTCAATGTGCAAAATGGATATACAGCCCTTTAGGTAGCAATAGTAATAAAGAAAAGTCATCTGGGTCAAATGGCATATTTCTATTTATTATTAGCATTATTTAAACTAGACTTAAGGTGTACACAGTGCTCTAAAAACAAATAAAAAACTGTCAGATCCCTTCCCTGAAAAACATACAACCTGCAGTAGGAGAATCAATGGATAATAACTTTCAAGTTTTTGCAGTGAGGAAAAACGTCACAACAAAAAATGTATTTCAAAGTTTTTGGCCATGAAGTGAAAGGCTAATTTAAATTTTTTTCATTTTATTACAGAGCAAGCAGCAGTCTCGGTTCAGATGGGCTCCTCCACTAACACAGATGAAGCTACAAACAGGAATATCTCTAATTCTACCAAGCAAACACAAAACAAAAAGAAGCCCCATAAAACAAAAGAAACCTCAGATCTCATTTGTTGGGTGCCAGCAGTGCACTATATATATTTCAGAGAAGCTCAGTGGAGTGAGACAGAGTTTCAAAGATAAGGGAAGTCTCAGATGATCCCCTACCGTTAAACTAACACAGTATTTTATTAACCACATGTCAGTTATTGCTACAAAACGTCTGAAATCCTGCCTGGGTTTTTCTCAGGGTATTGGCTGGCTCATTCCTGCGAACGCGACCTGTCTCCCCTGTCCTTGGCCCTGGGCCACCAGGCTCGTGCTTTCAGGAAGTTTCTAAACAAACTTTGAGGTTGCTCCTCATCACAAGCCCAGCGCGACCGACCCCAAGGGGGACTACCTCTGTGCCTGAGGCACCCCCGAACGAGCCCATGTTCTCAAGGGGATGACAGCGGGGCACAGTGCCTCTTTGACGCAGAGGAACCAGATGATAGCAGTGGGGGTTTGGTGACTGGAGACCTCTGCAAGTGTCATGTGTTGAAACTAGAAAAGTATAGGCAAGGGCACTTAACTGCTCAAGTATCACTCAGCGAAGTGAGTAAGCCTAACACAACAAAGCCTGTCTGTGTTGCAAGCAGATTCTGTTGCAAGCAGGTGAAGCATAAACTCTTAAAAAAAAAAAAAAAAACAACTAAATTAAGTTTAAGAAAAAGTTGCAAAAAGCCAAAATCTCCATCTGTCTAGGGAAACATCTGATGACCTTCCAAATATACAAAAAATAATTTCTGATGCCCCAGGGCATAGCAAGATGTAAAAAAAAAAATCCAGAATGGACAGAAGTGTTACACTTTTACTGTAAGAAACAAACGACATGGACTGCTAGGGAGAAAGTTTGATGGAATTGCAAACACAGCAAACCTTTCCAGATCTGTGTGACATATATAATATATATATGGTATAAAGGTGCACACCAAAAATGAAACACTAAAACATTCATCTTCTGTTATGCATCCATTTTTTTTTTTCAATATTTTTTCAACTGCAATCCCTGTCAGTACCTTGTAGGTGAAATAAGATATTCTGATCATCAAATTTACAAGACCAAACCAACTAGAAGATAAACTTAACAGCATAGAGCAATGGCAATTAATGGTTTTTCTTTGATGACAAAGAGAATGGATAGAGATGCAGTGACAGCTTTTAATTGAGCATCATAGTTCATAGAAACATCTACAAAACAGTCGAATGCAAGAACCCAGTGTTACTTTCCCATGTCAAATCAAAAACACCTTCCCCCCGCTACCCTGCCCCAAGTTTTGTTATGGAGTATTCTTAGTATGATTCAGAAAACTCACTTCTTTCTTTCACTGGCTCTGCGAGAGCTGAATGAAACAACATCAAGGAAGGAATTTGCCTCAGGTTATTTTATGCAGCCTTTTTGAATGCTAAGGGCAAAAATACAAGCAGACCTATGAAGAATTTGCGATAAAGCTCACTTCCACAGTTAAGGAAACGTGCAAGTGTTCACCTAACAAGCAGTATGTACAAATGCTAAAAGCTGGACCATCAGCCCAAAATGTGCATGTACACTTGGCAGGTAAATGGGCAAGACTAACGTCTCTGTAAGGATCCCTCCCCTTCCGATCGTGGTGACTCTGAAGTGCTCGGATTAAAGCCTACCTTCCTCGGCAATTTTTATACATAGAAAGTTATTTTACTGAAAGACTCCTTCCATCAGTGGCAGCCACCATATCAGTTTTCACTTGGGCCCACAGCTACAGGAACCAAAGTAAGTTTTGATCTTCCCCTTGAGCTGGGCAGCCCCAGATGTGACACAGACTTCCTGGGCAGACGCTGTAAATCAGCGTGGTGCCCTTCATGTCCCGCTCCACAGACTTCCGCCAGCAAAGGAGTTCATCCCGTCTGCCTATTTATCCTACCACTTTAGTATTAAAACACAATGGACAAAGAAATAATTTACATTTACAGGAGTGTGATACGTAGAAAAATAATTAAAACATTAAATCTTTCCAAATAAATGTGATGTACACAAATAAACTCAGCATTTAGTGTAGGGGGAAAAAAATGCCCTCAGACTAAGCTTATTGATATGGAGAAGACCAGCTTTCAGGTCTTCTAACCGGTTTTTATGATATCATCATACTTTTGTCCACCTCATTATGATTGTCTCCCCAGCAGCCTGCATTAACCAGTCCATGCTACTGGAAACATTATCTCCAGCCATGCTTATGGGGGCTGCTTTTATTTCTCTCAGTAATTTCTTTAATGTTGTGTGTGCATATGGCATCCAGTATTTCAGCTCAGATTTACACATCACCACTGCTATTTCCTACATGCAAGTGTATTTCTCTGAATTGGATTTCTGAGTATAATGCAAGAACATTTTGCTTACAAAAAAGCTTGTTTATTAGCAACATAAAACTGTCAGTTGTTTATTCCCCACTTGTAAATACCAGGCCACATTAACATAAACTTGCCAAATGGAGGGCAGGGGGGAGAGTGGGCTATTTTCCTTGTGATCCTTCAACAGACCAAAAGAATAAATAAAAATCAAGCACAGTGGGAAGAGTTACTGCTCGTTCTTGTAATTCTCCCCTGGCTCCAAAGAGGAGACACATGGCCTGGAGGACACGAGCATGCACAGCCGTGGCCAGAGTCCCCTTATTGACTGCCTCGAGTCACAGCCACGTTTGCCAGCCTGACTTTACAGGGGAATGTGTTGGCTCATCTTGTGAAAATATATTGTCAGGCTATATATTTTAAATGCTGTCTACCCTCCTTATAAGATTCAAGACCTAATCAATCCTTTATGTTATAACCAGGTGTAAGTCATAAAGGGGTTGTTATTACAAAATTTTATAGAGTGAGGGCTTAGATACTCATGCAGGAGAGAGGTATATAAACAGCCCTCTATGCCCTCCTGTTTTCAGGTACCAGTGTCAAGATTTCTACCTACTGGTCCATTTTAAATATTTTCAGTTACCCTCAACCCACTGTTTTCAAATTCTAGAGTTAGATCTGCTGCTGGTTTATAAAAGCAAAATTGTCCAGCCACAGAAGGATCCAAATAAAACTCACCAGGATATTTCAGCTTGGGAGCCAAAGCTCGCTGTTGGCATGCCATAGCACCGAATTTGACTTTGCACCCTTGTTTTGGAGAAACAAGGGTAAAAATTAGAGTAGAATGACAACAAAATCTTTACAGACAGTGCAATGTGTAAAAGGTCAGATTATAAAAACAGTAATCTACTCTTAAAACCTGAAGCAACAACAAAATACAGCAGTTCAAAATATACATGGAGACCTCATTGTTAAGTTACCAAAATGTCAAGGCAACAACAAATGAATCTTAACTAAATTTGTATAAGCACTTGTGAATTTATATTTATTTCAGGTCAAAACCACTTTTTTCAGTTTAGCTTAAATCACTGGAATATAATTCAAAATGAGAAGGCCCATATAGATTTAACTAAACTCATTTAACTACAAGAAAAGTTAAACAAATGCAGTAAATTATTGCAAAAATTTAAACTCCTATTTTGTTTGACAAGTATAATATAATTTTATTTAGCGTAATCCATGATTTGTCTTCCCATCCACTCCCTGCACTGTAGAATCCCACCCTAAGCATGCTTCAGCTTTAGTTAGAAATTTGGTGCCCCACTTATATTCCTTGTAACACTTGGCTTTTTGGAAGTCCTGTCCTGTCGAATTGCTGAACAGGCTCATGACCTCTGCCTAACAGGGAGAAGACTCAAGTCCACGGTAGCATCGGGAAGTAACGATGCTTGCAGAGTGCAGCTCTGCTCATCTAACTTGTCCTGCACACCCACTGAACCCCACAGCCCAAGGAATGACCCAACTACTTCACTTGCTAGGCAGCAATTTCAGAAGCCTCTGGGTTTCAAACCTGAATGGACTCCTTAATAAGTGGAATTTATCTGCACATTTCGCATCTGCAGTTAGTGTTCGACCTGCCCGCTCACAAATTTCCTGCTTCTCTCACCAAATTCCAGCAAGTCACTATATTAAATCCCGCAGAGCAAGCCCAACCTTTGGTGGTGTCTCACTCTGCTATTTTTGCCCTAGGTGATTCTGCCTCCTATGTAATTTGTCAAAGTAGTTGTAACTCAAAGGATCCAGTTCCCACCCACACAAATTGAAAAAAATTTAGGGCAAGACAAGATACCAGGTATCCACAGTGCTATTACTATTATCTTGATAAAATAGCAGGGACACACATTCTGCCTGTCACAATTAAGGTGATAAATGCCTGTTTCTTCGAGACTTGTTTGAAAGTCAATTATGCAGATTATTTCTAGAATACAGACAGATGGTCTTTTCCCCCATATGAGACAATCAAGTTGAACTTTGATATGCGCATAAAAATACTGTAATTTGTCAAGCTCCAATGGGGCCATTTTATCACAGATAACCAAAAGACTATATGGATTTTTGTATTTGCCTCTTTTCGATTAACACAGCCTATGTTCCTTTTTATTCAGAATTTTTTTTTTAATGGAAGCTTTGCTATGTTTCATCTTGAAGTCAAATATTGATCTTTCAGTCTAGTCTTCAGGTTTTGATTAACGCAGAAAGTTGCCAAGCGAGTGGCTTTTTGTTTGTTTTCTGTTAATTCTTTTTTTATTATTCACTTGCTGCAGTAAATCTTGCTTTTATTGTCCAACCACTGAAAAGAAAAAATGGATTGATTTGAGCACCTAAATAATTTACAACGCAGAGCTTTTTGGAAAGACTGATGCAATGTTGACCTTCATTTTTCCCCCTTCTCTTGTTGACAATAGAACATTTTTGATTGACTTGAAAGGAAAAAAAGGAAGAAGATTGATTTTGACATGCTAATGATGGTTTAATGCAACAAAGGCTTTAGAAAATGAGTGTTTAGTAAGACATGTTTTTTAACAAAATAAAAATAAGCTGTTGTAAGTAAAAGAATTATTACAAATATTTTTCTTGCCATTTTCAATCTCTATCAGGCCAAATTTCGTGCTCCTCTTTAAAACCGAGTTATATTTATATGTTACTTACAAATGTTCTGACTGCCTGAATTCCTCTTCATCAACTCCATAATAGGTTTGCTAAGCAATAAGAATAAATGGAAAAGCTCTGACAAATGTAGGAAAGCATAGTCTGAAACAGACTGTGAGAGACAAAGATTCTGTTTACGTAGCGACTTTTTAATATCATCGTGGGCAAATGACTTTGGCTCCCAGGGAAACACAACCAAGTCAAAGACATAGCTCTGGTCCAATCCAATCCAGAGATGCCTTAAGACTGCTTACAAATATGAGACCTCATCAAGGGTATAAATATTAACTTACATTCTAAGTTCATAACATCTGGAGTCACTAATAGATGCTGTCTTACCACTCTGAGGCTCAGTGTTAAAGTGAGATAAATAACACCTGCCTAATCAAGGAACATTTTGAGGTCTCCAGGTGAAAAGTGCAATGGAAAGACAAGGTATTATTAAGATAACTTTTTAGATACTGGAAGTTTTCCTTGGTAGCACTAAAGTATGCAGCACCCATCACCGGTAAACAAATCATACAGGGTTAGATCCAGCCAGATGTTAAGCCAACAGGCGTCTAGGTGGAACATTTTACCTACTTCAGCTGTAAGAAGCATAAGGTTGATTATCAAGGTTCACAAGGAAGCATGGATATCAGAACTACCAAAACCCACAACATTTCTGCTGAACGTAAAAACACGCACTTCAAACAACTGCTCTCCCCAATCTACTTGCCAAAGTACTTGCATTATCTAGAAGTTTCTGTTCAGCCCTTCTCAATAAGAACATCCTGACTCTTGAAACAGTGCTTTAAACAACTTCGGTTTTGTCAAGTCAGAAAGTTGCTCTCACAATATTAATGTTACCAGCTCTGACCCCCTCCACCTTCCAAACAGCAAAACCGCACTGTAACCCGCCAGCCACGCCGGGCTGGAGCAGTTACCACTGAATGTGTCAATATTTTTACCATCTTTTCTTTTACGGTGATTGTTTAATGCCTCTGGACATGTAGTACCTTCATTGAAATTGGCTCCATATCAATAAAATGCTATGGAAAGCTGGTAATAAGTATTCAGCTTTTCTCCTGGGAACTTATTAGCTCATTTTCACTCCAATGGAATATAACACCAGCAAGTACTCATGGGTCTGGTAATTCACATGTTACTATACAAGCCATATAATGGACAACCAGGGGATCAGGCCTAGTCAGCACGGGTTTATGAAAGGCAGGTCCTGCCTGACAAACCTGATCTCCTTCTATGACAAGATGACCCGATTATTGGACGAGGAAATTGCTGGGGATATTGTCTACCTAGACTTTCGAAAAGCATTTGACACTGCTGCCCATAGAATTCTCATGGAAAAACTGGCTGCTCATGGCCTGGATGAGCATACGATCTGCTGGATCAAGCACTGGCTAGATGGACGGTCCCAAAGAGTGGTGGTCAATGGAGTTAAACCCAGCTGGCAGCTGGTCACAAGTGGTGTTCCTCAGGGCTCAGTGTTGGGACCATTTCTGTTTAACATCTTTATTGATGATCTCGATAAGGACATAGAGTGCATCATCAGTAAGTTCGCAGATGACACCAAGTTAAGCGGGAGTGTTGATCTGCATGAGGATAGGGAGGCTCTACAGAGAGACTTGGATAGATTGGATCGATGGGCTAATGCTAACGGTATGAGCTTCAACAAGGCCAAGTGCCAGGTCCTGCACTTGGGCCACAACAACCCCATGCATCGCTACAGGCTTGGGGAAGTGTGGCTGGAAAGCTGCCTGGCAGAAAAGGACCTGGGGGTTCTCATTGACAAGCGGCTGAATATGAGCCAGCAGTGTGCCCAGGTGGCCAAGAAAGCCAATGGCATCCTGGCTTGTATTAGAAATAGTGTGACCAGCAGAAGTAGGGAGGTGATTGTCCCCCTGTACTCAGCACTGGTGAGGCCACACCTTGAGTATTGTGTCCAGTTTTGGGCACCCCAATACAAGAGAGATATCGAGGTGCTGGAGCGAGTGCAGAGGAGGGCAACGAAGCTGGTGAAGGGCCTGGAGAATAAATCTTATGAAGAGCGATTGAGGGAGCTGGGACTGTTTAGTTTGAGGAAGAGGAGGCTGAGGGGAGACCTCATCACTCTCTACAACTGCTTGAAAGGACATTGTAGAGAGGTTGGCGCTGGTCTCTTCTCACAGGTAATTAGTGATAGAACAAGAGGGAATGGCTTCAAGCTGCAACAGGGTAGGTTTAGACTGGACATTAGGAAAAAATTCTTCACAGAAAGAGTGGTCAGACACTGGAATAGGCTGCCCAGGGAGGTGGTGGAGTCACCATCCCTGAATGTGTTTAAGAGTCGTTTAGATGCGGTGTTGGGGGATATGGTGTACGGGAGAACGTTGTAGGGTAGGGTTGATGGTTGGACTCTATGATCCCAAGGGTCTTTTCCAACCTGAATGATTCTATGATTCTATACACCTGCCAGATACACGTGTACTAGCTCCATATGCTAAAGATTATTTTCGTATTCTCTCAAAATACAAATTAAATTAAGCCATTATCTCAGTAAGGTTCTGATCCACCAAATATTCAATATCACCACAGAAGTAGTAAAAGCTGAAGATATGCTTAACTGTTCTGGACTGGAGCCTAAATTAGATTTCCGAATAGAATAACATATGTCTTAAATGTCAAGCTACACCCAGAGTCAACACTGTCCTTATGGACCATTTTGTTTGTTTCAGGCAGTTGTATATTTTTTTAATTAAATCATAATTTTAACACAACACAATCTCTCTTCTAGTCATCACTCACTCCCAATAAAAAAAAAAAAAAAAAAA
>VYZM01008475.1:49833-69070 GCA_013398915.1 Dromas ardeola | reverse complement strand
AAAAAAAAAAAAGAGTCCTAAAAAAGGAGCAAGTCTTGCGTCTTTCAACTATCAACTCCTATTATCTCCATTCTATCCAGATGTGACTGAGACTAATAATCTCCCGTGTATGAATAATGTTATGCATGCATAGTAAGCAGAAATGTATTCTAGGATTGCTTTTTTCCATGATTTTTGCTGCTCACAAAAAAAATTTGCCCATGTGGTGACATCTCTGTAAAGATCACAAAGGCTAAACAATAACAGGTTATACTGAATTTGGACAGTTTACGTGCAGAAACAATGTGAAGCCTGAAAAACATACATGGTCTGTAAATCTGTAAAAGGAAACACACTTCATTTTAATGAAACTCTACTCATAGCAAGTAATCACAAGTCCAAGGTTGTAAACGGGACATCTCAATGGCCTGAACTTGTCCAGGGAATGTGTTCATATCACAGGATCATCTTTATAATTGGCTGTGTCTACTTTGTTTTCCATGACTGTTTGGCATGAGTAGAGGCTCATTTATGCTACTGGTTGTTGGATCAAACCTCACATGTTCTCAGTTCCTTTCCTTCTCCGCTTTGAGAAGAAGAGTTTGCCACTGTCCTAAGAGAAAAATGGAACTTCATTTAACAGGTTCGTCATCCAGGGTGTTAGTGCCTTGACAGCCAGGGAGCCTAAGGGGGAGCATTCAAACACACATACACAACTGCATTCTCTGCTTTAACACGCCAAACAACAAATATTCAAAAAATAACAGGGATTTTCATATGATCTGGCTGGTGGACCCGACCTGCTTAGTTTCTAAGTTCACCCAAGATCAAGCTCACTTACTACAGCTATACTTATATATGAAGCATTGCTTGAATTTAACAATGAAAGATGAAACTTCACAGCATAGAACATATTATATAAGATTGGACCGAGCGCAATTTGTATAAATCAATAAATCTCAGTAAAGGCAATGAAATTACTAGGTCAACAGAAGACCTCAGCATGTGCGTAAACTCTAACTTTTCCACTGCCAGCATTCATAAATGTGGCTGTGTTATTGTGCATAAGCGTATTTTAACGTGACCCCCTTGTATCCACTGTTTGCCACAACATTATACCATGCCACTGCATGGAAAATGCTAGGAGAGCGAATACAAGAACAACATTCAACCCATACTTGGAAAAGTACATTGTAGTGCCTTAGTATTTTCAGGAGAAAAAACACAGAACATGAAAGAATAAGCAGACACTAACAGAGAAAGAATATATAAGACAACAAATGAAATTTTTTCAACTTATTTTTAAAAGCACACTGTGGGCAGAAGATGCGACTGACAAGCATTTTCAATAAACCAAATTCATTACCATCAAGTAAAGGAATCAGAAAACTGTTGAACCTTGCACATCCTTAAAGCTACTTGCTGGGCTATTTCCAATTGTGTTTAAGTTTACAAGGACAAATCAGACCTTTGAAACTAACAATTTCATTTTTAAGGGTGTCCTTGAAAGAGTGCAGCCATATACAAATAAGTTACAGGATACAAAAGAAAGCCACGTAAATAACAAAAAACTCACAGTGAATGTCAGCAATTGAAAACATACATGCAACAGCTGCAAAATAAGTTACGATAGTCAAAGGCACTCCTCAAACTCAAGAGCTCATATGGCAGTCTTTTAAAGGTCAACACTGAAGTCAGTCACATTGGAAAAGAAGTCCAAGAATATGAAATCCAGCGTTCAAATGATTTCTTTGCCCAGGGGTCCTTATTAGAAAGGTAATCTCTTTTCTATCACTGTTTAATAACATATCATTACTTTGTGAAGTGCTTTAAAATACCTGGAGTACAAAAGATGATATTTAAAACCAATTCATTCTGTTCCATCCCAAACAATACATAAAAACCCCAGAAAGAACAGGATAAAGACGTTAATTTTACTGACAATTTTGTAACACTCCTTGAAAGAGAGCAAACAGCCATAACTCCAAAATTACATTGTAACCACAGGCCATTTTATCACGAGAAAAGTACCAAGTGATGATAATTTCTCCACTGACTTTAATTAAGCTTCTTGGAGACTCTCTCGCACGCTCTCCTTCCTGCTCTCTTTGTTATTAAAAAAAAAAAAAAAGTGAAGTTACCCCCCAGGTGAATTTTGCCAAACGCTCGTAGCTCCAGTGTCAGAACCATGCCTTGCATAATGGAAAGTTTACATGAAAAGTCAAGGTTTTGATGAATGTCACACTTGAAAGCCAATTAAGTGGGCTGAAAGGAAGACACAATTTCCCATTGTCTAATTGCCTCACAGCACCTTCAAGGTAATAAATTTGTCACATTGAATTATTAATGAGAAACGAATATTTGACTTGCAGCCTTGAATAGAAAGTAGTTCATTATCAGTTGGCATTGTTCCTTGCAAATAAAAAGAGGGGCACGATGGGAGCTAAGGAAAAGGTGTCAGAGAAGGCTTTTCCTCACATCACTGTCACACACACTGAATGTGCCTTTTGGGTGTAAAAATTTCAATAGGGAAAAAATGATGGTGCACCTAATTCCGAATTCTGTTTGGCCTTTGCAGCCTGACAAATAAGCTTCCATCTGGATTCCCCAAAACACACTCTTACCAAATCGCTTCAAACACAAAGGTTGTAAATTTTTTTAAATTGGCTACATAAAAGTACAAGGAGCACAATAAAGCAGAGGCCAGTTTTAGTTTTAGGTGGCTCTTAAAGGCTTTCTGCCTTATCTCCTCTGCAAAGCATTGTTCATACGCATGGGGGGAGACAGGTAGATCAGTATATTTATTCTTAATCCACAATTGCTGAAGCAAAGGTAACGCACTTGAAAAGCATTCATTTCAGCACAGGGGACCTTTAAAATGGTGAAGGACTCTCTGCTACACATCCTATCCATAATGAAAGAAGTTGAAATAAAATGAAACCTAGGTCCTTGGTTTGGTGTTAAATCTGCATCTGAAAAGGGAATTATGAAACAGAGTTCATGTGCCCGTATCTCAGTCTTCTTGACAGCCCAGACTCTGGCTGTGTAACACCTGGGACCTCCCGTGAGCTGGGGATGGGCAGACGAAAGCAGCCCTAGAGGTGAGGAAACAGAAGCATATTTTAGGTTGCATCACTACCAGTCAGCAAGCTCCGTGTCCTCCCTCTCCCACGTAGCGTTACAATGCCCTTGCCACGGCTACACCAGAGAAGCATCTGTGCAAGGTAAGCACTGTGGCTCACATTGTACCAGGTGGGTAACACAACAGTGCCGTTCTCTTGTGTTTTCTACATGGAGAAAGAAAAATTAAAAAAGGAAAGGAGCAAAATCATGGGCCACCAAAAATGACCTTAAAAAGAGAAACAGAACACTGTAAAGATGACACTTATGAAAACAGTTCTGGGTCCTGTTCTCTCTTTTCTGATCGTAAGATTGAAAATTTTAGAGAATAGCCATGTAACACAACTCAAAATGCTGATACTGGTTCTCCACGAAGAGCTTGAATATTGTTTACTCCCTCGATACTACCATTTGATAAAGCGCACTACAGGTTAGTGCACCCTACATTTACTCCTTTATCTTTTTGAAAGATATCTTTAGCTGGGAGGAGAATTCCTTGTACTCAGAAGGTACCTGGGGGAAAGAGGAGAGAGGAAAGAGGCAATCTGTCCATATTCTTATTGCGAAGAACTAGAAGAAAACACAAGGCCTGCTAACACATGGAGACCAAGCAC
This sequence comes from Dromas ardeola, assembly GCA_013398915.1. Lineage (NCBI taxonomy): Eukaryota > Metazoa > Chordata > Aves > Charadriiformes > Dromadidae > Dromas > Dromas ardeola. The sequence continues at coordinate 65,357 of VYZM01008475.1, read as the reverse complement.
TTGCGTGTATTCAGGCATCACTCAAACATTTTCTGGAATATTTTTCATTTCCACAGAAAGAACCTAAAATCAGCAGTGTGAACCACAGGGCTCCAGTTCACGAATTCGGAGAATTTCTATGATTCTATGATATGTTCATAACTCCAAGATAGCAAGCCCTTTCCTTTTTGATCTCAAGATCAATAAAATCGACTACTTTGGTGCCTGACCATTGCAGAACTCAAGTGGTCCACCAAAAGGGTCTTTAAAACATTCTCATCCTCACTTTATACTAGGATTCTCCCAGTGTTATTTAAAAGCAAGATTAATACTTGCTTAACAGCTGTTTCCATAAACAGGTAATCACAGCCAATGATTATAAACTCTCACAGAGTGCAGAAGGTCAATAGACTGCTTCTCACCTAAATTATAACCACTCACTCCCAAACGAAATCCTAATAACAGTTCAGAGCTCGTATCACTCCAGGCTGAACGCAGCTACAGTGATTTGGGGAATGGAAGCAGAGAGGAGGGAGGACAGACCCATTGACGAGACCCCGGGGGCTCAGGAACGCTGGGTGGCCATCAGCTGCTGGAAGGAAACGCCTGACAGCCAGTACCCAGCTTTGCTGCTATAAAATTCCAGCGTCATTCGCCACATCCATGGTAATCCAGCACGTTCATCCTGGTGCACAGAAGAGCAATGCAGAAACCAAATGCTAGTTACAGAGCTTGCAATGAAGCAGCTTTGGACGTTAATACATCTGTTTGTGTGGAGCTTGGCTGCAGTCATGTGTAAAGACCAAATCTTGTTCTCCTTGGGCAGAAGCTAAAGTACTGTTAAGACTCTTTTGAGATGCAACATTTGCCAGAGGGGTTTGCTGATCTGAAGAGGTGCTTGAAGGGCCTATTCCAAATACTAGTATGAGCCTTTAGCAAGAAATCTCTCAGATGCTGGCATTTCTGGCACTTTATCAGAACTCTGTAGAGATGAGAATGCCTTGGGGCTTCAGCAGCTTTAATTTTGCAATTAATTTGACTCGGTGCCTTTCATGTATGTACCAATAAGACCTGTAGTAGAAACCTTAGAAGTTAATGAATAAGACAGGGAGATTTAGAGATTTGGGCATATAATTACTATAGCAACATGTATTTTTTCTTGCACTACACTATGAGATCTTCTATTAGGCATGCTGCAGTAAAGCAAATAAATCACAGGTCACAAAACACAGCAATAAATCCTGCCCATATTAAATTGCGAAGTAATTAAAACTGGTATGGTATTTTCATTTCAAATTCACTAATAACATCAGAAAAAATTCTGATTACAAGTGCATCCAAAGCAGACTCAGAATTGTTTCTTCATGAAAACCTAACATGAAGCTCTGCTTTTTCCAGCAGGGCCAGAGATACGAAGGTATTTAGATGCATAAATCATAGAATCACCTAGGTTGGAAGGGACCTTTCAGATCATCGAGTCCAACCATCAACCTAAATCTGACAAAAACCGTCACTAAACCATAACTCTAATCACTACGTCTACTCGTCTTTTAAATACCTCCAGGGATGGTGACTCAACCACTTCCCTGAGCAGCCTGTTCCAATGCTTGACAACCCATTCAGTGTAAAAATTATTCCTAATATTCAATCTAAATCTCCCCTGGCACAACTTGAGGACATTTCTTCTTGTCCTATTGCCCATCACTTGGGAGACGAGACCGATCCCCCCCTCTCCAGCCTCCTTTCAGGTAGTTGTAGAGAGCGACAAGGTCTCCCCTCAGTCTCCTTTTCTCCAGGCTGAACACCCCCAGCTCCCTCAGCCGCTCCTCATAAGACTTGTTCTCCAGAACCCTCACCAGCTCCATTGCCCTTTTCTGGACTCGCTCCAGCACCTCAATGTCTTTCTTGTGGTGAGGGGTCCAAAACTGGACACGGTACTCAAGGTGCAGCACGGTCTTCCTAAGGCTTTACAAATGTTCCTTGCTTGGGTAGATCCCAAATTCCACTGATACCTGCTAGTGAAATAATCACACACTTAAAGTCCACTCTATAAAAACCCACCAAAACAGTCACCTTCGTCTTAATTAAGTTTTTGTAGAGCACCAAACAGTACTATTTAAACTGCTTATTGGCAACTTAATTTTTCATCTCTCAGTATCACCTCCATCCAGGGTTAACCCAACAAAAAGAAAAGGAAAACCAGGTGTAGCCCTTAGTGCTACTGTACACGTATCGTTCAGAGGCCTGAGTGGTGCCAGACCTCAAACTTCCACTGTGCGTTGCAAATAGAAAATCTAAATCCCCAAAAATCTTCCAGGCCAGAATCTTTCATTACTGCTGAAACAACAAGCAAGAAAATTAATTCAGTCCTATAAAACCTGACAAGACAATGGTGAAACACTCATTATTATCCCTGATTTATAGGGCAAGTCAAGCCTTTAGTCATCCTTGTCTTAATACACTCTTACTACAGATAGCGAACAGCTTTCATCCTATTTCAGAGTAAAGCAGCTACTACAGCTGATACACTGAAATTAAACTCAAGCTTTCATTACACATCTAGTAGATTTTATTATTCTGTTGCTTTTCATGTTGGTCACCTGTCAGTAGTTATGTATCCTCCTCAGACATTGGGATGCAGCAATTGGATAACCTAAATTAGACAATGATATTGCTTCAATCCTGTGCTTGCACTCAGTGCAGTGACTCCCAGTACATCACCAAGCTACTTTTAAAGAGCAGCCGACATCTCCTGGCAACCTATGAAAAATGTCCTATTTTGAAACAATTTTGCCTCTGCGTGATGTATGTTCTGTTTTTCTTTTCCCTTCGCTCTTCATTACTAACAACATTTGCATGAAAAATAGCATCTTCCTTCTTCAAAAAGTTCATCCACTCCTGCTGCTGCTATTTTTTTTTCTCTGCACTTGAACTCATAATCCTCTCTTTGTGTAGCTGTAGTGGGATGCTGTGAAAATGACTGTGGTATCGGCAAAGAGAAGAAAACGTGGCTGCTGATGAGTTCTCAGGAGGAAGGCTGGGTGCCAGCGTTGCCCCTGGTAATCAATGCAGAAACCAAACGGGCAGCTGCCAACATCTAAAGTTTTGCCACCCTCAGTAGCACTCGCCTGACTGTCAGCGCTCAGGGCTGTAAGTCAGGCTGGAATTTCTGCAGGGTGCAGCACATCCATCTCCACAGTGTCCCATGCAATGCGGAGTAAGATAACCTCTGCCCCTTCTCCCAGTGCTTCACTCACAGGGACAGCACAGACCACCACTCTCTGGAGATGCCACTCCTGAGTCAGACACAAGCAGGCACCATCATGGGTGTGAGAGACAATCAATGCAACACCTTTTCCAGCATCCCTGCTCTGTTCAAATCCATTTGGGAGACTGGTGCAGAGACCATTTTTCTCACCCATTGCTTTTTATTCTGCAGAAGTGGCCGAATTCTGGCCTCTCGCCCCTTCCCCTCTGTGCCATGGGCCGCCTGGTGCCTGTGCAAACACCCTTCTCCTGCGCCAACCCCGCCCTCTGAAGGCACCACCTGTAAAACCATTCCAGAGGCACATCCACTCATCCCAGACCCTTTTTAATTCTTCAGTGGCAACAAAGAGTCTCACAACAAGCAAGTCCCTGCTACTGCTGATATTCCCCTGTTTTTCCCCTGTGCTGTTAAGACTGGATCTGTCAGTTGTTTTACTGCCCTGGACAGTGTCTTCTTTTGGGCAATCACCATTGTTTTGTTCACTGGGATTCTGGTGCATGAATAACGCTCCAGCTTCCTCTGGCACCAGAAACAGCACACATAAATAATAAGCAGGGGTGAAATATGAAAAGCACAGGCATATGCTCATTTCACTCGTCTCCCACTGTTTTTGCTGGCCTTTAATCCCTAAAACATCAAGCCAAACAATGAAATTATGTTTATGGTGAAATAAGATCTATGGGACTCAGTCCAGCCATTTTTCCTTGTGTAAAACTAATACACAAAAACATTTCTAGCATAGAGTTGGAGCATTCAACTTCCCAGGGAGAATGTTATTTCTGCAAGAATGCGGCCAAGGAAATTTACCCCAGCACAGAGGGAGCAAGAACCACCTACATGCGGGAAAAAATTAGCCCAGAGCAATGTAAGTGGTGCGCAGACCTTGTGCTGGCCCTCAGCAGGGGCTGTATTTCTCCCAGCGTACCCATTCCCACACAAAGATACAGAGCATGTTGCTATCAAAGTGCCTGCCCCAGAGCATCACCGCAGCCATCAAATTGCTATTCTCTACTTTCCTTTTCCAGGATGCAATTACTCAGATTGCATTATGGCTCCAGAACAAAGTGGGGGGAAAAGTCAACAGGAGCTACCACATGCTGTAAATCCTCAAAAGACGCCCCTGTCAGTCACGCTGTGCCTTTTCCTTTCTTAGGAGGAGCCAGCTGCCGACTACCATGTTTTCTGTCCCTCCCACCTTCTCATCAGGATTACTGTAATCGTTTGATTATTCCTTTCTATGCACCGGACAAAAACATCAATCATTTAAACCAAATGTTTTAGGAAGTTAAGTTTAGCTTTCAAAAGGTGGCTATTTCCATGAAATATGTTATTATTCATAATGGCTTTAAACAAAATCTGTTTTCCCCGAACGCCTGAACACAAGTTAAGAGCTCTTTCATCTTCTGGTGTTCACCCATTTCATTTTTTTTTATACACGTGGTGGGCTGTATTCAGCCAAGCAGCTCTGTAAAATACGAAGGATCCATATACAATGAAACTGATTTACCGAGCAAGCGCAGTCTTCTCAAATCCAGTAATATATGAACAGCAAAGGTGGAGGAGAGAGGAGAGCAGCAGCTCAACGCCAGCCACCAGAAAAAGGTGAAATACTGCAAATGGAGAGAGATGAAATGGGGGAAAGCCATAGCTCTGAACATCTCTGTGTGAAGTAATTACGCCCGTGAATTAACAAAGTAATAAAGCAATCATGTGCCTAAGAGACGAACTGTGTCTTTGCCTCGTAAGGTGAGGCATAATTTCTGTAGCCATAAACTTGCCAGTGATACAGCCCTGGTGGATGCGAATGCATCCTGCGCCATGGGGCTCCGGTTAGGCCAGGCCATTTTACTTTGCTCCGCACAACCATTCTGCGGCTGGAGAGACTGAGGCTGCGACCGGGGAGAGGTCCCTGAGCACTCTGGTCGTGGGTGCGAAGGGAAGCACAAGCCGCAGGAAGGAGCGCGCCAGCAGGCAGAGAACCAGCACGCTCATCACAGCCTGGCACGCGCAGTCACCTCCTGGGGATTTATAAAATCCACTTGCTTTAACAAAACCTTGGGTGGTGGGAGATGAGACTCAGCTCTGCCCATGCTTCCCCAACAAAGTTTTCCTCTCACTGGTTATTAATGTGATAAACACAAAAGCAGAAAAGATACTTTAAGGAAAATCAATGTTTCTAAGATAAAACATCAATGTAATTCAAACAGCCTGAGTCAACTGCCGATAGTAAATTAAGTTTAAAATTTTAACAAACTGTCATGTAAAACTGGTGGTGTCTGACAAATTGAATTACGATAGTAATACATCACTCACAAAAGCATTATTGATAGTGACAGGAAGATATTGAATTTAAATTATTCATTTTTATTGATTAAACAGTATGTCTTCACCCAGAATGGGGCAAAACATCTGACAAACATTTGAGATTCATATTTTAGCTCCTGGAATAAGTATTTGTCAAACCACCCATGCTGGGCTTTTGTGTATCCCCCTGCAGCGGAACAAGTCAGCACTGAAACTTCACACGTGAAGAACTATTCACCCACATTTCTTGCAGCAAACACCGAGCTGCAAAACACGCTTTCACTTTCCAGAGACCGTTTTAGAAGCTATTTTCTGTGAAGATGCACAAGCGAGCAGCTGGCTTCCCGCACCCTGCGAGGCAGGGCAGGCATCCCACCCAGGTGGGGCACCTCGGCGCAGTGTCACCTACAAGATGCCATCCTCTACCGCTAATTCCCTCGGTCCGGTACTAGTAAGGAGATTTCAGTTGAAGACTAGAGCTTCAAGTCATTCGACAAAGCCCGTCTGAACTTCATTCCCTGCCAGCAGCAGTGAGATACCAACCAAAATGAAAGGAGTAATTGCTTTCAGAGCTGGAAGACTGATCCAAGCCACACAGAGAATACTGACCCTAAGCAGCTCTAACACATGTACAGTGAGAGTAAAAATAATCAGGAAACAGAAAGTCAGGTCGGCTTCAATAACCAACATGCACTTCTTCCCCTCAAACTATTACCTGTGAAAAGTCCTGGGGATTGTTATTTCATTTAAGCCCCCTAGTTTCCTTGGCCAGCTTCTGTCTTTTGAGATTTTCACTACGATGGCACTGAACATCATACATATAATGGGAAAAGAAATCTACGCCAGCAAAGAAGGTAGAAGAAACAGAATAAATTTTACAACTTCACCCAGCCCAAAACCCAGCAACAATCTCATATGGGAAGTAGACCTTTTACATCCAAACGTGTGCCTTTTACATTTTATTTTTTTTTTTAGACTTTCAGCCATGGCAGCTTTCACACGCCCACAAGAATCCCAAGCTTTCCCCTACTGTAAGAGAGGGAATGTCAGGCTGAGAGCTTGGATATATTTGTGCTGTTAATATTTTTGCTTATCTGCACAGTCTTAAAGCCTGAAGGAAAAGAACTTAACATACACATACATCTGGGATGATTTTCATGCATGACGAAGGATTGTAAAGCTGGTGGGTGCGCAGTCTTCAGCTTCCTGTAGGAACTCACTCTCACATCAGAGCATGGGGAGTGAAGCCATCTTTCCACATAAATGTACTGCGTAACCTATACGTGGGCTGTGCACATCATTAGCACATACATGAACAACCTTTCATCATTGTAACACATTGTCAATGGATTCGTAGGAGAATTTGAAGTTCTATTGCCTTTGTCTATGTCCCAACATAATCACAAAATGCTACACTGCCACAATTTGGGATGAATAATCTTAGTTGGCTATATGCGACTAGTTTTCTCTTTAAAACATTAGATATAAGTCCTCACAGCTTGAGCACACATTGTTACTGACAATACTATCATAATATTAGCCAGCCTTTAAAGAAAAATTCTATTATTCCAGACTGGCAACATTTGCACACAAGTGCCAAGGAAGAGTTTGCACTTTCACACGTTTAGGATCTCAAGCCATGATCAGCATCGGCTTTTTGATAAGCCGACACAGCAGATCGCTCTTTGCATGCTACACGCAGTGGAGCCCAAGGCACAAGCAATTCATGAGCTGGTCCCAGGACACACAGCCCAACACGGCAAAAACAAGTCCGGGAGATCAGTTTTACCATTAGCAGGTGGTTCTTCCTATGTTTAATGTTAATGTTTAATTGTATCTTCCAAAGGAAGGTATTCACTCCTGTTCTGAATTGCCAAGAGGGAACAGAAATGTAGCGTAACAGCTACGTGTCAATGAAATGTTTCACCGGAGCATTAATACAGGAGCAGCACTCTTCACTCTTTAACCGGGTCTGCAGAACAAGATCGAAGTAAATAAGATTACATTAAAGAAAAGCTCTACAAAGTTAACAATCAAATTTGTTTAGATACTAGGCTAATGTATGGGCATTTTTTCAGGAAAAAAAAACCACCAACCTATTCACCTGCCTCCAGTTGACATTTTTATTTCTTTTACGTGAAGAAAAAGCGTCTTTTGGTACAAGAAAGTTCAGACTACTACCAGGATTATTTCTGTCTTCTTGAAATAAAAAGGAATTTGTTTTATATACTTGACCTTTGATAAACTACTATACAATAAATCCTTTTCATTTCCCTCTCCCTGCTGAATGTGTATTTGGGCCAGTGTAAATACAGCACCTTTCAGCAGCTCTGAGAAACTTCAACAAGAGACCATGAAAATTAGTTTGTTCCTAGCATTACTATGCCCTTGTTTAAAAGCCCTCTGTGATCCATCAGAAAAATACATCGAATAAAGAACCTCAATGTTTAAATGATTCATAGCCACTCTACCAAAAAGCAATGAATCCAAGATGTTTCAATACCTCTTAACACCTTAACAACCAGTTTAAATGTCCACTTCTTAAAAGCCCTAGATTTAACACATTTCAGCTATTCAATGGAAAGACTCTGGACTATGAAATCAAGTGGAACTTCTCAGTCCTAATCTCCTACCAATATTTCACAACTCATCCTCTTCATACCACATACACAGTGGAAACCTATAGGAGAGGCTTTGGATCAATGCCCAAAGTTCTACAACATTGGAACAAAAACTGGGACAAGGTTTCTGGATACCTATGTAAATCCAGAGGCTAGACTCTCTTTTGTGGGGAACACTGAATGAAACCTGGTCCCTCTGACTTCCAGTCACTGCAGACTCCCATTAGCGAGACTCTCCTATTAGCAAGAACCCACCACACACGCTGCTAAGTTATACCGTCACATTGGTTATGTCAGAAAAATTAGCGCAGGAAGCCTAAGAATGGACAGGTATGATATTTTTCTGCTAACAGGTGGATAAATCTGTAACTGCCAAGAGGACTGAGCAAGGAAGACGAGATTTGGGAGGAAAGCAAAAAAGTCACATCCCTTTCCTCCAAATGAGAGAAAGCTCCTCTTTATTTCCACAGTGAAGAATTTCCAGGTATTTCTGAATGTCTTATTTTCAGCAAACAAATATGAAAAATAATCTAATCATGTTAATAAACCCCCTTTCATCTTCTACCTAATCCAGAACTGCCTTGTGCCAAGTCTCCTGCACTCTTACAGGAGAATAGAGTCAGCAAGTCCTTCCTCTGCAAGATTGTTTTGCTACCTGCTAGTTAGTATTTCCTAAATATACTTCAATGAAAAACAATGAATTTCAGGAAAGAGGCTATAAGAAAATTTTTAACAATTTTAGATCATTTTCTAAATTATTCAACAAACTCTGCTTCTCTTGTTTAGCTTATGGCTCTGCACATCTGTTCTTTTATTGAGAGATCAATGCTAAAAATAAAAGCAGCTCTCCAGATCCTCAGGAAGTAAGTTCTATGCAGACAACCACAATTAAAAAGCCATAAACTTGCTGGGTGCAGCTCTCAGATGCAGAAATGTCCAGCTGAAAACATCCACACAGCCCAGCTACATCAGTGTGCCTCTAATTACATCATCACACCACAAAATTTCTGAAAAGACCCACTTTATCTTGAGTTCAGGCAAGCGAGTAAGGCAACCTGTCAATATTGACCATGATTATTTCTGCGCCGCTCCTCTTACGCACTATCTGCTGTCCAGCCTCTGTAATAAGCGAGTCACATAGTTTGGGCAGGTTGTGTACTAATAACTGCTCTAAATCAAGGCAGAAAAAATGCAGTAGATGCCTTTGGAATGCAAATACCTAGAAGGACCAAGACTGTGTAGTCCTAACACCAGCTTTCTGTTTTGCTTTAATCGCTCTACCTTACCACCTCAAGTTTCCTTGATGTCATCTGTTATTTCTAGAGTTTTTATATTTTCCCAGTGATAAAAGACTGTCCATCACACAGAGCTATTTCCTAGACAGCAGCAGATGCTCTGTCTTGCACTATGTGCTCTCTGCAAAGTCACCGAGAGCTGCGGGTCTCTGCCAATCGGGGCTTTACCTTCACTGCCAAAACCCAGTGCTGCTTTCATGCAGTATAACACCCTGCCGGTGGAGAACCGGCACTGTCGTTTTATCACGAGGAAACCTGCAGGGAGGCGAATGCAGCACTGACCTCTCCCACTGAAGACAAGCCACGCCGTGTCTCCATGAGGATTTCACTGCAGAACAGTGGATGCACACAGAGCTCGCCCAGGGCACAGGTGAAAGAGGCGGTTGCCAGGATGCTGCCTGCAGGAAAGGGCAGCCTGTTTGCTTTACATTTGCCAGAAGAGACCGAGATGGACTATTTCAAACCCACACAGCCTCCTGCTCTGTGAGAAGTGGGAGAGACGTGCAGGGTTGGCACAGGGGATGGCTCTGCCCTGCTACAGCCACCCCATCCTACCCCCAGACCTTGGGACCCTTCTCACCAGGGTCTGACTCCACTTTTCCGTGCCAGCCCTACACCACTTGTTTTCCTTCCCTCCTCCTCCTTTCTTTTGAAGCTGCGGTCCCCTCCCCAGCAAGCTAGAAACCCAAGAGGGGAATAGGGAAGACCAATACTTCTGCTGGACATGGAGGGCTGGAGACAGAGGGATGCAAAGCAGGATTTCTGCAAGTCCCAGAATGAAATGGGGAAGAAAGGGAAGCCCCAATGCAGGAAGACGCCCTGCAAAAAAAAAAAAAAAACAAACCAATATCCCCAGAGCACCCTGTTCTTGTATGGAACCTACTCTGTTGCCACTGCAAACACAGTCCCTGTGGCCAGGAAGCCACGGGACAGCTGTGCTTGCACTGCACTGACAGCAAGCACAAGCCACACAAACACCTTTTCTGGCAGTGGAAACATAGCTAACGCTATTCTTATTTACAGGCATAAACATAAGGATTGTGACTGGAAAGCACCAGCAGCAAATGACTTGCTGGCCTTCACCGTGTGTGTCAGTGTCAGCGCTGGAATGTGATTTCAGGAGCCCCGAGCTGGAGGCTTGGGCAAGCAGACAGTGCCATCCCCGTGCCTGCGTCAGGGCTAGCAATAGCCGCGTCTGCCCATGGGAAGGCTGGATTTACCAATGCACAAAACTGGGGAACAGGGTTTGCCTTATTTATCTTTCATCCTTGACACCTGTGCTACAAACTATATACTTCACCTCTAAGGTAAAAGCAGCATGAAATTCAAATCGCCACAAGCAGCCTGAGCCGATGAAAGTGCAAGGCCCGTCGTGCCAGACTGAGGATGAGAGACTGTAACCCACAGTCTCACCCGCACCGTGCCAACACCACCGCACACCTTTGAAACAGCTGCAACGTCCCGTTCTAAGCAATTGCAACGTTCCGTTCTGAGGCTGGCACAGAAGAGCCGAGCAGAACAAACCGCTCCCCTGCTGAGGCTGCAACAGCAGCACTTTTTAGTTCCATCGGTGCTACCTTTAGGGCTTCAGACTCAGCTTTGCACAAAACAACAAGAAAATCTTGCAATTTAGGTAAATAGAAAAGCAGCTTGACCTGAGTACAAACAAAACTCAATATTCTCTAGTGTTCTGGCCACAGGCTGGGTTTTGGCAATTATTAGCTGGGAAAGTGCAGTAGACTGTTCTGGAAGATAAAATTTCTGGAGATTCCTCCTGTTCTTTCAACAGGATCATGTGAAATTGCTCTTCATTCCACACAATACTAAAGACAAGGGAACAGCAAGCACTGCTAGAAAACTAAATGACACGCCATCCACTTACAAGAAGTACTCACTGCTGATGGAGATACTCACGAATTTAGCAGAGAGTTATTTGCAAATAATGTCTGTTTCTGAGGTTGTAGTGTTCACCATCATTTCTCTTAATTATTTCTGACACATTCCATATCCTTTATGGCCCCAATGACACTGGGAAATTAACTCTGAGTCGTCTCTAAAGAAAACGTGCCAAGCAAACAGAATTAAATGCTGCATATTTGTATTACAGCATCCAGACATCTGAAGTAATCAACCAGTGCATGCAACGACATGGTGGGAATAATACTCATATAAATGCCTACAAGGGACAAGGGCATCCTTAGGCAGATTTTGCTGTCTCTCCAGAGTCCTTGTCTAAAAAACCAAGGGAGCTCCTGAAGTTCCAAGAAGTTTAATCAGCCCATGCTGATAGAAAGCCAGCCCAGCATGGCTTGTGCGAGGGACTTACAGAAAGGAACAGAAACAAAATCCTCTTTTCAAGCAACTCTCCCCCCAAAATATCTGTCAGCCTGGAGGTATATGAAAGGTCCAGCTGGCCCAGAATAGGAACAAAATCTCAACCCTCGTTCGTACTTTCCCCCCGCATTTGCCCATGCTCCCTACAGCATAATGGCTACATACAGTATTTTTCAACCCATGACAGAATTTTCTTAATACGATCAGTAGCTTCAGATAGCAGCATCCATGATGTACTTTGGAAAGTTAATGAAATCTGCCCACCAGAAAGACTGAGAAATTGTTGTCCTTCAGCTGTGTCATATTTACTCTCCAGTGCTATTTCCTTTTCAAAGCAGTGTGTGGGCAGGAATAGCTTTTCTTCTTGTGGCAGGTACAGGTACTAACTTACAATCCACGGGCAAATTTATAACAGGGATGTGGTACTAAAAGGTAGGAACTGGAAATTAACTATTGCTGGCTTCAAATCCACTAAGTTCCTGCCTTCTCCTTTAGGTCTCTAAATCTTCTAACCACCTGCCCCCGTGGGCTGGCCTGGGTGGGACACCAAGGTCTCTGCTGGGGTGGGGGGGGCAGGGAAATAAAAAAAAAAAAAAAAATAAAAGGCTGCTTCTTAAAAAGGCTTTCTTCAAAGGCACAGTTATTCTCCTGAACAGGTCTCACATTTCACTAGAGCTTAACACCACGTGGGTAGCTTTTTTTTTTAAAGTCCATCTCTTCCCACAGAGAGCAGTGGAAAGATGACCGGAGAGAGGAGAAGACCCTAAAATACACTATCTCTTCATGTTCATTTGAATTCAGACTGTTCAGTCTGACTGTCTTATCTCCCTGTTTTATCTGCAAACTGCAAACATTTCCACAAGCAGATCTGTATGCACATAGATGTCTGGGGAATAGTTGTTCTTCAGACACATTTGAACGAAAACAAGGCAATATTATGCACAGATCAGAGACTCTGCAGCTCATCAGCACCTATTATCACTAAGTAGGAAACTGCAGACAGACTGAGACACACACAGATGCAGCTACTCTATCAGGATAAGAGTGCTGCGATGCCAGGGCTACGCAACCACACAACAATGACAGCAAGGGTACCTGCCCCAGGTACCTTCTACACCACATGGGGAGACACAACGAGTGTTTGGAGCAGATCAAAGAGGGGTAAAACACAACCATTATATCTATAGTGACAAACAGCTGCCATGGAGAAAGAGCTGTTTCATAAGCATCATGGCCCACGCTCATAAAAATTCACCTTTTTTTTTTTCTCTTAAAAAAAAAAAAACTTTTTTTTTTTTAATGTCGATCTTGCTGAAGAAGCGAATCCCATGATGCCAGGCAGATGAGTCTAGAGGTCTGCTAGCAGGATTGCAGTACCAGTTCTAATGTGTTATGAATAGTCTAAGGAAATCCTTTATTCATCAACTTAAATAGGTTACTACAAATAATCTCATCAACTAACAAATGATTTGTAAAGAGGCTATAACTAATGAAAATGAAAAGGGCTAAACTCACAGAACGTTATGAATTCGTCTGATAGCCCTTGATGACACTCAACAAGCAAATTGGCCACTTTAAAAATGGATGAAGTCACTGTCAAAGCAGAAGATCTGGCAAAAGAATGAATGTTGAGAACTCTTCCCCTTTTCATGATTAACTTGATCATTTGATGTCCAGATCAAATCAAACCCATAAATGAGAGCCCTGACATGATTAAAACATCCATGAAAAAGTTAAGGGCTGCTTAATTGTCTTACAATTCAGCACAGGATTTAAGAGAAAGTGTCACATATGAAAGATGAGCATTAGGAATATAAAGTAAGGGTGAGGCTGGCCTTTTAATCAATAGTTAAGGCCCTGAAGACAAGGACTTGGCAAAGACGTGAATGTGACACACTAGCTTTCTAAGAGAAGATCCATAAGGACCCTCCATACCCACCCTTCTATTAAAGTCTATCTTTTTGATCTGGTTCTACATGTGCAATATTAAGGAGGCAATTACTTATCTACCTTTCCAATGCATTAGGAGAGTTACCAAATGGAAACCACCATGCAATCTTCAGGTAGGAGATGGCAATAAACACCTCCAAAGTACAGGCATCAGGCAAAAGAAACGCAGAGATTTTAGCATTTTTAATTTATTGACTAGAAGGGAATGATATCACGGGTGCCTGACTGCAGATGGAATAGCTGCTTCAATTCATTGGTATAACTGTCAGCACTGAATCCAAGCAAAGCAAAAAATGTGACACCTTTCAGCCAAACTTAATAGGAATATAAATGGGTTGAAACAGAATTGCAGTCAGGTCTACAATTGAAACATCTAGGTGCTTAGAAAAAATTACTTATTGTGATAACTCAATGAGTGTGATGTGAAGTCACCAAAGTCATGACTGTTTAGGAGATAATTTAAAAATATATAGCTTGGCAATTGTTTGGAGTTTTGTCATGAATTTTTTTAAATTTACCTGACAGCCAGTACTTTTTGAAGGCTCAAAGAAATTTCACATTTATTTCAGACTCATTATCCTAAATAAATCATAAACTTTCATGCTGCTTAGTTATCTAATGAGCAAGAGCATGCATATAAAATAGAAGGCCAGATTGTCCCTTCAACACACTAGCCATTTTTGTCTCTCTCATTTTGAGTAAAAGTTTACAGCTGAATTAGAAATCATTAGAAACATACCTGAAAATCAAAGCAATACTTTTTTCCTTCTGCAGAAGATATTAGCACAGAGAAGTTGCTTCAAATCAGGAGGGACACAAGAGGCAGTAAGGCTGGAAGAATACACAAGACATCAGTCATGTTTAACTCCCTATCTATTACGTTAATCAACATAATCATTCCTGACTTATCTTTGCTTAAATTATTATCTTAAAAAGTCCTTCAGCATGTAGACTCTCTACCTTGGTAACGTATACCAGTGCTGTGCCAACAATTCCACCTCAGCTTGCCAAATTGAAACATTTAAAAGCCTTGTGTCAGGCTCCAAAATCACTAGATTAAAAAAAAAAAAAAAAAGTTTCTTGACTTCTTTCACCTTCCACCTTAGTTTTTGAACCCTGAAAGTTTATATTTCCCAGTCTTTATGAAATATGATTTATTTTTTAACAGAAACTGATAGCTTTTCATAGTCATCCGAGTTTAGATGCTGGATCTTGGGAAGCAAAAATATATGCTTCTTTCAAGCACTGGCATTTTTCATTTAATTTCTTGCAGCCAGGGTGGAGGGACTAATCGTCCATTGCCCTTTAACCTCCCAGTGGCCAAAAATTTGTACAAGTGTTGCTCTTTACATAGTGTTCAGCTGGACTTTGCTGGAGCTGGTGAAGGAAAGGTGCCCCTGGGAAACAGGCCCCCGAGCCCCTGCAGCACTCCTCATTCCCCACCCCTCCATGGCACCCAGCCCTTGTTTTCATTGTTCCCTTTGCTCTAAGGGACTATGCAGCAGCAGTTTTACTTCCCTCTTTTTCTCCTGTCCTTCCACCTCCTTTAATCACATTGATCCAGCAAGTATTTACCTGGCCCTTTGCTCCATCTGCTGCTCAAATACTAAACGTGATGAAAGCCAGAGCCCCTTGGCTAAAGCAAAAATGCTATTTAGGGTATGGTGCTGCTACAGAGTTCACTTGCATTACCAATCTGAAATACAAGCAAGAGGCTTTGCAGAGGATTTCAGGTATGCAAGATTTAGCTTCACTTTCATTTGGAAAAAAAAA
>VYZM01008475.1:25006-49774 GCA_013398915.1 Dromas ardeola | reverse complement strand
AACCTAACCGAAAAACAAACAAACAAACAAACAAAAAATCAAACACAAAATTCCGTATGAGAAAGGAGGAACCTTTTCTGCTTTAGGGGGGGGGTTCTTTCACATACAAACAGGTAGGATGGCCGCCGTCTCTGGGGACACGCAGAGTGGGGGCTCAGCCCCACTGGCCTCACCTCCACGCTGCCCAACTGGGAGCCCATCACCCTCCCACGCTGGTTCTGCGCCACAACAGCTAGTGAGATGGGTGTCCCCACAGGTCCCGGGGCTGGCTGAGGGGCGTCAGCCCCTTCCTCCTCAGACCCTGCACTTCAGGAGCTGCCCAGACCCAACTCTTGTTGCCTCTATAGCAGCAAACAGCCAACAACCACCCCGCAAATGTGAGCTTACACTTGGCACAACCAAAGAATGCACAAAAAGCCCCCAGACTGCTGCGCTGGGATCTCAGGGGATGATGTCCCCCATCAACACCTGTCCTGGCATGGTTTCTGTTTGGGATGGGCCTCATGGTATTTGCTAAACTGTTTATCCCTTGCCTTATCCTGCAAAATTCAGTCCTGTGTTAAAATTGGTAAGACACCAATGCTGCTGTGCAGCAGCAAGAGGGGAGTGAACCTTCCTTAAAAGAAGTTTGTCTTTTTTCCCCATCCCTGGAGGTGTTCAAGGCCAGGCTGGATGGGGCTTGGAGCAGCCTGGTCTGGTGGGAGGTGTCCCTGCCCAGGGCAGGGGGCTGGAACTAGGTGATCTTTAAGGTCCCTTCCAACCCAAACCATTCTATGAGTTTTTTAGATTTAAGATATCTGCTGGTGGTGATAGAAGCAGGAGGGACTCGCTGCTGGGAGCGGGGAAGTGAGCTTCCAGCAAAAGGACAATGGAATGGTCCAAGAGCTGCTGCTCAGAGCTGTGTCTCCTGAAAAGTACATTTTCCACAATACTGATATTTTGCTAATATTTTTCTCATTCTCTGACAGGCAGACTGACTTACATATTTGGTTTCACATCTGTTTGACCCAAATAGAAACACAGCTGCTTGCTGAAACAGCCAACAGTGCTTCATCCTGGGTCAGTACAGGACCAGCCCCCGGCTCCCGCCAGTGCTCAGTGGCACCACCCATAGCCCAGGGGCACGTGCCCCAGGATGGACACAGCATCTGTGGGTTTGCACAGCAGCCTCAAAGGAGCTCAGCCCGTGAAAGAGAGTGAAGATTTCAGGCACCCAAATCATGCAGCACCAGGTCAGCTAATGGAGATGCATCTTAGGTAGAGTGAAATATTAGAGGTCACTTCAGCAAGTTAAAAATTTACTTGGAAACCTGTGAATATTTCCTTTTAACATCTCCCAGTTTTCCAGAACTTCTTTGATTCTATGCCAGATTACATTTTACATAGGGTTTTTTTTTCCTTCTCTTTTTTTCCCCCCCTCCTCTCTCCAGTTTGGACATATGCATTTTCTTTCTTGACTCAGGAAATGAAAGAGGGGAGCAGAGCAGGACAGAAGAGATTTGCCTTTTCCTTTCTAGAACGTGGCCATAGCACCCCCCGACTCCTGCGTTTTCAGTTCACATGGTTTATGCAAACCAGCTTTTTTTTCCCCTGATGAACACCTTGGAGATGTTCCTTTGGTCTTCAGAGGAAGAAACAGCTCTATACATTTACCCTTTCTCTGTTTAACAGGAGCACACAACATAGATGAATTTTAGCCACATTTTTTGTGCACATATACTTCTCCTGCATGAAAGGCTTTAAAAATTTAGTCACAGCCTCATGCATCACTGGCCTGATCCATCTTACTGGAATCAGTGGGCATATCTCAACAAAACTGGACCCATGCACCCAACAATTTTCCTCTGAACAGGCTAAAAATAACAGAGCTCTTGTATGAAACCAGATATAAATGGATACCAGACAATAAATCACTGTAATAAATAATAGCAAGAGAAGAAAATGGGGATTCAAGTCAAGCTCCAGATTTATAAACTATAGAGGTAAACGATCTAGCAGCTGTGCAGAAACAAATGGGTATGATTGACTGCTTTGTTCCATTTGCAGATAAACTTTGCAATTGCAGCTCTAGCTAAATAATAACGCAGGAATACTTAGCTGTAAGCACAAAGGGAACAGTAAAACAACAAAACACAAAAGTTAAAATGCACAATAGAAGATAGGAGTTGATGCAGCCTTCTCCTTCATTTGGCAGTACTGTCAAAGTGGCATAATGATTTAGAAAATAATGAATACATAACTGAAACTATGTCAGAATAAGCAGGAAGGGAAAAACCATGGGTTTGCTACCAGTCTCTCTCACCACTAATTGTTGATTTTGATAGCTTTGCATTTCTTAGCGGACAACACAGGGGATGGGGAGGGAAAAATGTTTTATTCAGAGCTCAATAAAGGCTCTGTAGCTTCGCACTGACATGGCACGCAGGACAGCAGCACTCCACTGTGCCATTGGGCAGCTGAACTTCTAGTCCTGCTTGTCTAAAAAAAAAAAAAAGAAAAACAAAAAACGAGCGAGATGCCCCTTTTCCCAGTCAAATGACACATTAGTGGCTGTCACTGTTGTCAAGTTTGAGTTATAATGATAGCATTACAACTCGTAGAGCCTGCAGTCAAACCAAACAGCATCAGCCAGGGAGCCTGCCAGAAAGGTGCAGTCACAACCCGATCTGCCTAGTGAGAGGAATAATGTTTTTTGCAAGAGATACTTCCGAATGAGAAATGATCCTAGACAACTGCCCTGAGAAACACCCATCCCTTTCGGACCAGTCTCCTTTTTATTCTACGGATACAATATATCAACTTCCACATCCACAGCTGATAACAGTATTTCTCCTCGTCAAGTTGCGACCATACCAGGCTTTTCCTGCCATACCCAGCCCATAACAGGCCATTCTCATCATGCTGTGTTTTGACACCGTCTCTTGTGGGAGGTTTCCAACCTCTTCGTGCTGCAATCCAGCTTTGACCATATATATGGCTGAAAGGTGCGAGAAGTGCAATATAGAAATTAGCACATGGCACATAACATCAGCCTTCACAGGGCTCCACTCTGGCCCAAATAAAGTCAGGGTTATGCCCCGATAGGATTATTGACCTGTCATGCAATTATTATTGTGAATAATATTTTATTCTCATTTAAAGAGAAACAATTTTAATTTTACAACTGCTTCCCTGCACTCTTTCTCCCAGCATTCCAATTCTGCCAGACTGTTTGAACTCACATTAATAGCCCACAATTTCTTTCAGTTCTGACAGGCGATACACTTGCGCTATGTTTGTTTGCTGACAAACTGGAGCTTCCACTTGGGTTTCTGTGCCCCTGGCAAACAGCTGCCCAAGTTCTGTCCCACCACTAACGAGCCTGTGGGTATATTGAACAGGAGAGGGACCAGCCTCATGTCTCAGCATCGCAACAAGCTGCAGCAGTGACAGCACCTCGTCAGAGAATCTGTCCCACCAAAGCTCATTAAGCAAAAATAAGCAAGGAGTGCTGAGGAAGGATCTTGTCATTGTAAATAATGTCAGACCCCTTTCTGCCTTGTCTTTTCATGTTAAAATTTTCAGAAGAACATGGAGGAGTCACACTTGACAGGTCCTAGAGTACCTTTGATATCCTGATCAAACTCGGCACCTACTACTTTATCTCTGGAGTAAATGATCTTTGGAGCTCACATATATATCACATATTAGCATATGTAGCTTTTTTATATCTATTTGATATGTATGAATCTGTTTAGTTGTATATGGATATACAGCTACCTATTCCTCGGCCTGTTTTAATATCCAAGGGCATTCTTGGGCAAATTCCTATTAGGTTGGCCTCAAGGATGGTCCTTTTCTGCACTATACACAGCCACAGCAGTTACTCTGAACAGCTCATCAGTCTATCAAAGCATTAGGTGTCTCCTGCTAGCCAGTTACACAGACTGGCTATTTTCCTTTTTCCCTTTTGACAGATAAATTAACAAACACATAGAACATGAAAGTTTTCCTTTAAAACTCATAGGCAGAATATCCACACACCACGGCAAGCTCTTATATTTGGATACCTTTCTCTCATGAGCCTCTAGCTGCCTTCTCTCTCTTAAAAATGAGGTTCCCAGTGGATACGAACATGGTTATGGTGACGCACAACCCACTCCTAAACACAGCTCCCTGCATTATTTTCCCAGCTCACGCCTCCTCAGCAGCATCAGAAATACCAGACTCCTGAAAGGTTTGCCACCTCACTGGTAATGGCGTGCCTCCTACCTTCCAGATTTTTATCCCAGGCTCCCTGTAAGCCACATTAACTTCCTTGAGATTTGAAATTAAGCCTGTCTGGCCCCACAGTCTTTGCGGTATCGACTGAATGCAACAGTGTGGTGACCTGCAGCCTGTGCCACACCAGCTGCAAACGCCCAACGGAACGGCTGGCTGGGAACCTGGCCACAGCATGTTTCTGATGGAACACACGTAGTGAGTTCTTCAGTGAAAATACTGACACAGCAGTGGTAGCATTTCTAGCAGGTGCCACTAGCCCTGGGTATAACAGCCTTCTTCCCTCACTAGGATGCCTGAACTCATCCTGACACACTACTGTGCGTCCTGCTGCACTCTATAAACAGCTATTGGGGCTTCTGTTGGAACGGGTCCAGAGGAGGCCACAAAGATGATCCGAGGGCTGGAGCACCTCTGCTATGGAGACAGGCTGAGAGAGTTGGGATTGTTCAGCCAGGAGAAGAGAAGGCTCTTTCCAGTACATACAAGAGGCCTACAGGAAAGATGGGGAAGGACTCTTGATCAGGGAGTGGAGCGATAGGACAAGGGGCAACGGTTTTAAACTGGAGGAGGGTAGATTTAGGTTAGATATTAGGAAGAAATTCTTTACTGTGAGGGCGGTGAGACACTGGCCCAGGTTGCCCAGAGAAGCTGTGGCTGCCCCATCCCTGGAGGTGTTCAAGGCCAGGCTGGATGGGGCTTGGAGCAACCTGGTCTAGTGGGTCCCTGCCCAGGGCAGGGGGCTGGAACCGGTTAATCTTTAAGGTCCCTTCAAACTCTAACCATTCTATGATTCCATGATTCTATTGTGACAAGTATGACAGAGAAGTTTTGTTGTCAATCTCCCATTATTTTTGTGCAGATGTAAGGGAAGGTGGAAACAGGCCTTGTTCATTTAATGAGCACATCCAGCAGTCTCAAAAGGTGCCAGCCCTACAGCCTGCAGCCCCCATGCCTCTACAGAGCGTGCACAGCTCAAGTATTTGTAACATGCCTTTTCAGACACCCCCACCCCACTGCAGCAATCAGCTCCAGCAGCTGGGTCACAGGAGAAGGTGACTGCTCCCACAGGCACTGGAAGAATCAGTAGCAACTGATTTTCTGCTGCATTCAGTGACCTGACTTAGACATAAGTTTCATCAAGTTTCTCCAGGCCATGCATTTCCTCAGCTTTGTCACTGTAGCTATCAAAACGTACTACGTAGGGTGGTGTTTTCCCTTGATACAGTGATTTGCCCACAGGGAACTCATCTGAAATCTCCTCCCAGACCCAAAACAGCACCAAGCACACTAACTAGATTTAATCCAAAACTTAAGGACTGCCTATGGCATTCCTTGGGGGCTGGCAGCTCCAGCTGCCCCACACACCCCCTCCTCCAGCCATCTCATCCCTATTGTTCTTTAACTACCAAGAAGCCCTTATTTCTGATGCTAGCTGTGCAGAAGTCTCACATATAGTGGAATCATCTCCCCATCTTGCTTATATTACAAAACAAATTAGAGATATTGAAGTGAAGTGTGTTAATCCTGTAATTATCATGGTAATAATGAGGCAGTTTAATGATCTTGCTAATTGTCTGTTCAGTGAGACCGGATTGGAAAACATTCCTTACCCCATCCACCCTTTTAATTCTGCTTAAATCAGATGTTCCCTGTAAGCGAAGAGTTGTAACTATGTGTATCACTATCCCATCACCAAACTAATGTCTAAAAATTGCTGCAGGTCTACCCAAAGGCCAAGTATTATATCGTAAGCAATGTCTACATGGCCACAGCCAGTAGCTATTCAGCTATACATTAATTCAGACAAGATTGCCAGAGGAAGTAAAAAGAGAAATAAAACATATCCATGAAGACTAAAATTTTGCTTATGGATTGCCTGTTAAGTGTCTTAAAATTATCAGCTGAAATAAGCTGCCTGAGACTTGTATCTGCCTAATCAACTCCCTCTTCTGTTTACTCTATTCTGCTGCAAAGCACCATCCTCAGCGTGTAAGCTCGCAGCTAAATGCAGGTGCTGCCCCAGCAACTGCCTGCAATGCCCCAGGAAACTTCCAGCTCCAACTATGCTCATCTTGGGAGTAAGTCAGAAGCCCCCACATAGGCCGTCAGAGACTCATTAAAAGTGATCTTTAAAAATGAAAAATAATCAAGAATAGGTACACAAACAAGCTATTGTTAGCTACCGCAGAGCACATACTTCCAGCACATCAACTTCTCTGCAGGAGTCATCCTGCATATGCTGATCCTGGAGTAAACAGAAAGTGATTTAAAGCACTGAAGTAATAATTTACCCCATGTTTACTGTAATGCAGCTGATACAGCCATGCTTGCTCTGCCATTGCTTGTTCAAAAACCCACACCTCATCTTTCCAGCACTCTTGGTTATGAAAAAGGTGAACTAACTGTTAACAGGTAAAATTTACCAAGCATTTCAATGCGGAATTCCCATTTTGAGGCTGACGCCTGTGTTTCCCAAGCAAATTTTTACAGGAGAAGTGAAAGAGAATGAAGCATGGTCTGTCCATTTATCCAAACATATACTCTTCTGATCTACTGAGGCAACTGGTAGAACTTCCTCCGGCTACCAGCCATCTCTCTAAGCAGAATGAATCCCTACTCCTTATGCCTGCTGCTCCAAAGCAAAGCTAACTTGTTAGCAACCCTGGTAATAATAGTGCTGCGAGCAGCCATCCAAACCCCAGAGGTCAGATTCAAATTGGGATTAAACCAGTGAAGCTCCACCAGTCAGAAGATATAGTGATTTACAAGGAGTTGAGGACTCGACCTCAGCATCCAGCAACCTTTGTGTCATGTTGCACAAGCAAACGTCCCAACAGACATCAGCTAAAATACCCACCACTGCACAGAACAGACAAACATCAGTAGTTATCTCTCACTGTATCCATATCTTAATGCTTAGTACCTACCAAACATTGTTTCTAGCACATTTGACACGCTACAGAAATAATGAACAGTAATTAGAATTAATCATTGCAAGTTCCAATGTAATTAACAGCAGTGTTTAGTACGCCGATTATTTATGAACACAGAAGTGATGCACTAGATCAGCCCAAAGATTTAGTTAACCCCCTGACCCATTTCCAGTAGCGGTCAGCAGCAAATGCCTATATGTACGCAAGAGCAAGGCAGGCATCAAGCAATGCTTTCCCCGAATATTCTTCCAGCCTCCAGCGACTCGCAGCTCAGGAATTTCCCAAGCCAGATACACTTTCCAGACATTCAATAAGCCAAAGTGGATCTCTCAGCAGAACAGGCCTTTGAACCTGCATAAACTCTGACTCCTGGGGGAAGGTACCCAGGGCTTAGCACAGTGCTGGGCAAGGAACCATCTCACCACGGGGGTCCTGCCACCGCTGCACCACTGAGCAGCTGTCACCCAGCAGCACCCACAAACTCTCCTTTGGCTCTGCAGACCGTCACTGCCTCTGCCTCAAAGGCCAAGCCCCAGAGGATACAGGCACATACTGCATGTAGCACTATGTCGTTACTTATTTGAGATACGATCCTTCCCTCAGCATCACAGCATGATCACAAAACAGCACAGGGCTGGAACACCCTGTTAGCCAAGTGCTGAGTGGGGATAGTTTGCTGGAAAAAAGGGTTCACAAGTGAGATAGATAGCTTTCACAATAGCCAGGTAATGAATATGCTATACTCTAATGATTGTCCATAGCTTTAAAAAATACTGTCACTGCAGCATTTGGCCATGATAGCCAAAGGATGCAATCAAGAGAAGGCTTGTAGATAAGCATTGGATTTCATTAAACCAACCAACAGGGATGAAAAATAAAGAAAAGACAAGCTTATCAGGACACAAGTCCTCTTCCCAGTTCTATGACCTCTTCTATTATCTCTCCCCAGAGACATTCCTTCACTGAGCAGTGCCCCGAGCGAGGACAGCAGGGAGCAGGTTGGCTAAGTGCCCCCTGGAAGGCCATCGCCCCTGCTCCCCGCCTCACGGCGGCCAGAGAAGGGCTTGACATCTCACATGTCAAGTGAGACCCAGGAATGAAAGTGCATTTACCAGCAACAGGAAAATATTCCCCTGGCAGGAAGAGGAGAGGTCAAGTCGTACTACAATCTATTAAACAAGCCTGTGTGTCTTACTATGTTTCAGACAATAGAGAAGAAAGAACGGAGTGCAGACAGTAGGTGGAATCATTGGTGAGATGAGAATTGACCACAGGTGCTCTGTAGGGAGATGGGTAAAAAACCCAAGGGGATAAGGCTGAACTCACTTCCTTCACACCTACAACAGGTATTTTTTATTCTGTACAGCACATCCCTCATAGCAGAGACAGCCATTCGCAGCAGGTCGAACTGCAGTGCACTCAAGTCAACGGAAAGTTATTGAATAACTTCTGACAGGTTTTGGCTTAAACTCCAAAAGCCCTTCCTACTGAGCTGTGTAGTAGCCACTTGCAAATCAGCTATTGTACCTGAAGAAGGTAGCCTAGTGTGAAATTTTAAATAAAATATATATTGATTTACAGACATACTTTACAGCAAGGAATCCACTGGAGTTGATGGAGAGCCTTGTTTTGTTGTTTGGGTTTTTTTGTTTTGTTTTTTAAACAATTTAAACACCACTCCAAAACAAGCTGCCACGTCAAGTGCCAGACTCAGTATTACATTTTAAATAAAACAATTATTCGTTTCTCATTGTGCCTTCAAAATTATAAGCTTCTTGATTACAAAGCCCCAGTCTCAGAAAACCTGAAATATAAATATGTTGCTGCCAGCCAGAGAAGAGCAGCAGCTGGACTGTTATCAGCATCATATGATCCTCATCAATATATCAGCACTGCAAATGAATTTGCATACCATAGGTATTTGGGCCAAATACAGCAGAAGCTCCTAGCTATTCCTGAGCTGCAACATGGGTCAAACTGTCCCTCTATCCAACACTTATTGGTCCACCTTCAATATGAGCAACTGGTGGAAAGTTTGGGGTAAAAACTTTGCAATGATGAATTTAAATCAGAACCAGTATTTATTCTGAGATTGTTCTGCAGTCCCCCCAATCTGTCCCCTGGTTCTCCACAATAAATCACTTGGGTTCCCCATATACTGCACCGCGTCAGTTCTCAACAGCATAGATCAGAATACACAGCTGTGTTTATGTGAAAGAGAAACTAATAAATGAAAAATTATGAGTGGAAATTGAATCTGCTAGACGAATGCTCAGCAATAGATTAACATATGCTGCATTTGCAAAAAAAATAAAATACTTTAACTTCAGCTTATATTAAATATTGAAATTGCTGAGTTTTCCTCAATATTCTGCATGTCTTGATATATTGTAAGCGAGCATATTTCATTAGCTGCATATATCCATATCTCTCTAATAACTTTCAAACTCCTGGACTGCTGTCATTTGGACTTATATTTGAAGAGACACTTGAGACCTATAAAAGAAAGAAAAAAACCCGAAAACCAATACTAAAAGCAATGTGCTTTCACTGCTTTTGTCAGTGGAAACTTTCCTTTGAGCTGTATAATTGAAAAGCAATGCAGCAGCACAAAATATTACATGAGATGAGGAACACTTCAGTGACAGACTCGCAGCCCGCAAACCAAAACATAATGCATTGTTTATCACAGATAATTGCAGGCTTTCCATCCCATTTTAATCCTTTTGTTACCTCTTAAACAAACCCTCGGTCACAATTTTAGAGACAGGAAATAAGAAAAAACATTTGCATTCTCTTCTGAAGAATATTCATTATCCAGGGTAACAGAGAGAATAAACTGGATCTTCTGCAGAAAATACTACCCAGCTCGTGGTAGCTACCCTTTGCAAGATAAGATACAAGCCAATGAACCATCACAATACATTTTCTTTATTTAACTTTTAGGAAGCTGTAACTAAGTGTTAAGCTTCTCTGTTTATATGCCTTTGCTTTGAATTCATTTTCTTCCTTATTTTTATATTTTCCAAATTAGAAAAAAAAACAACAACCCAACAACGTCAAACCTTTTTCATGCAGATCAGGATGCTAGGAGGTAATTCAGTTGCAGATTTATCCTTTAGAACAGGGACCAATTTAAAAAAAGGCCTATCTCCATTTTTTATCTTTTGTTTGGTTTTTTTTTGTTTTTTGTTTTGTTTGTTTGTTTTTTTAGGTTTGTTTTGTTTTTTTTTTNTGTGTTTTTTTTTTTTTTTTTTTTTTTTTTTAACAGACTAAGAGGGAGCACTTTCTAGTAAGATATTTTTCCGCCTGCTTGGATGACTCCGAAGAGCAGTCACAGTCTATATAACATCTGAACTGCTGTAAAATCCAAGAGAAGGTCACAAATGTACTTCTGACACCAATCTTAAAGCCTAATTCAGCCAAAGTCACTCAAGGGAGAATAAAAAACCAAACAATAACTTAGTGGTCAATAGCCAGAGAGAACATTAGGTGCACCCCTTTGGGTTACTTATTTCATGGATGTCAATGCTGATGACTATTCTTATTTTCATTTGTAACATAGCAATAGGTAGTCATAAAAATTACAAAGGACTAATAAGCATCTGAGTGCAGTATTGGAGACACAAGCAAATAGAACATGTGAAGGGATGTAGGGTGTATGGGGCAGCACTGAGACAGCGCCATATTTGACACCTGATCGTGGCCAAGGGGTTTGCTGGTGTCACACTCATGATGAGGTAACTGCCAGAAAATAAGTATTAGAAGCTACTAATAGGGAGCTGTCAGAACAGGCAATTGAGACCTCAGTTTTGGCAAGCAGACAAATGACTAACCCCTCGGCAACATGGAGAATAGCCAGGTCTTGCTGGGGCAACAGCCGTGGAGGGGTCCCAAGGGGTGCTCAGTCGCAGGGGCACCCCCGAGTGAAGCTGCAGGACCTGGCTCGAGGGGCTCGGGCAGTTGCCACCGACTTCCCCTCTCCGTATGCTCCCTCTGCTCATCAAGGAGCCAGAAGGATTGCTTATTAGTAAGCAGCTGTCCCTGTGGATGCTCGCTAGTTGCTAGTTACAGTTTTCAGTCAGGATAAAAGCTCAAAGGTCTGGATCCCTCATGACAGAATTCATCACAAAAAGTTATTTTTAACGTAGCCATCACAAGTGCACGGTCTGATACCAATCTATGGATTGTGTTCACCGCACAGTCATACATAAGCTTTGGCTCCTGTGATATCTTCCCAACAGGTATCATAGGTAATCCACTGAATCCCTTAAAAAGATGGAAATTAATGCCCGAGACCTTGTTCCTTACACATATATCCATACCCTGAGTATTTTTTGTATGACCAATACAACTCATCTCATGAAAGTCAGTGGGATTACTCATGCTCACCCGCTACTGCTGAATTAAAGCTGACTGTTTCCCACCCTTTAATATCAGCTTCTTTCTCAGGGTGACCCAGTTTGAACTTCATACACATACTTAAAAAAAAACCCCACACCAACAAAAAACCACACCCAAAACAACTTAGCTTTCTTCCAATGAGGTACTACTGTACTGGCTTAGTTCTGCAAATTCTGCAAATACAAGGGCTAGCTAACACAGAAACACTTGTGCAAAGTCAGCTCAGTTTGCTGACACCACTCAGATTTTGTTCTTGCAAGGCACCTGCTATAACAAGATTTGCAATGCATTTTTTAGAAGAACACTTGGTTAAATTAGCATCCGCTAACTACAATGCAACACATGCATAATACAGTGTAGCAGCTCTGAAGATTTAGTAAGACTATACAGACAAGCATCCATAGTGTTAAATGAGAAGTACAGGTTTTCAAAATACAAACCTTTTGTCTCAAGACACCTGTTACATACTCTCAAAATGAATGGAAAACTACCAGAAATAAGAATAGCCATTTTCATTAGGTTGCTTTTAATGAATGACTCTGTTTTGCACCCTCAGCAAAGCAGACCGCTCTGGCTGTGCTCGGACTGTCGCTGTCCCAAATTCAGGCAGGGGGAGAAAGCCAGGCAGCACAGCAAAACCTGGATCCAATTTTACCTCGCCCAAGGTGTAGGGATGTCTAAACGACAGCTCAGAAGAGGAAAAAGGACATTAAGTGGCTCAGTCACTGATGTGATACTAAGCAGGACAGCACAAGGTCTAAAGTAGTAAATTGTAACACAGTCCTGGTCTCCAAAGAAATTGCAGAAGTAGGAGAATAAAACTCAAACCCTGTGCTTCAAAGGCACGAAACTCCTGCTGCTGAAATGAAGAAGGGACAGTCCGGGAGTTCTTAGTAATACCTGATCTGGCAAATTTTTCAGAAGACAGAAAAACACAGAAAACAGCAACGCAGAAGCACAACAATGTTTGAAGTCACAGCTTGATAGAATTCCATATTAATCAAGTTAAGGTAGAGCTTGCTATTACAGACTATTGCTTTCAAGTTGCTTCTGTTGAAGTATTTATAAATTTGGGGCTTTTAAGACATTTTCTATCAAAACAACAGATTGATTTTAGACTGTTGGATAATATTCTGTCCTATTCTACTCACTATTTCCACTGAGCTGCGTGTAGGGTAAACTTGTGAGTGCTCCAGACCGAAGCTGTCTGTTCAAAATGCCACGTATGCTTTTGGCAGTCAAGACCAATAATAATGCATGAACAAGGACTCTGGCATTTGTAACTAAAAGACGTTATGTATTTCTAACTTGCATCCTCCTGCCCAGAATGCCTGGGGAATAGCCCTGCCACCGGTAACACCCCAACACAGAGCAGCCCTGTCCATACCCCTGTCCCCAGGGCTCATTCTCTGCATCAGAGAGTATTGTGAATATTGTCCCCTCACACCAAGTCTCATACAGCTGACAATTCCCAAAATGCCTTTGAATTCTCAAGCAGGCATTTGTACAGCTGAAATACCAAGAAGCCAAGACCAGTGTCACGAACCAGCCATCCAACTTCTTCCTCATTATAAATTGGTTGCAAACATTTTGACTTGCTCTAGCAGCATGAAGTTGGAAGTCATGAGCGAGCAGAGCAATTCCCACTGCAGCTGGATAAACCCTCCCTTTCCAATCTGTTACAGCTGTAACAAGATATACGTGGAGAAATAATGTTGATCAAGGTAGAATAATATTTAGAGCAGAATGTCAGGTTCAGCCACAAATAGATTTGCTTGTGGAAGCAGCTGCTCCATGCATTAGAATTTTCTAATAAACTGTTATGAAGATTGACACCTTGGAAGTAATTAAGTATTAGGTATTTTTAGGTAATTACTGCAGCAATAACATAAGACGTGCTCATTTTCAGAATGAGGAATTGTCTGTAGCTCCCGTTGTTGTGCTCCTTTTAATAATTCATAATAGTTTTGACACCAATGATTATTTTTGATTACTCCAGCTTTTCAACTTTCCAAACAATCTAATAGGAATAAAGGAAACTGTTTACAGTGTGGGGGAAATCCCACCAGCTTAACTTCAGCAGGTTATATGTTTAGGAAAGCTTACCTGTGATCACTCTGCAGAGGAAGCGTGCCTATCCTTAAGCTATTTTTAAGAGAAGAGCGACCAGGCAAGACTTCAGTGCTGTCCCCCTCCTCCTTGGTGTCACAACTCCAGAATTCACACTAGCAGCAGCGTCCTGCACCCGCCACTTGAAGGAAGAGACCCAGCAGTGCCAGCATGCCACCTCTTGGACCCTGCCATGATGAGATCAGCTGCGCTCATAGAAAACTGCTCTGCCATTCTAAAAGAAATTTTGAAAATGGAAAAGTAAAAGTCAATACTCATCAACTAGACAAGTCCAAAGTCTCAAAAATGCAACTGAATGAAAAAAAAATAATCTAAGGAAAACAAGAAATGGTCTTATTGAAAAAATTTGCTTCAATGGTTTTAAAACTACCTTAGAGGGGCTTTGGCCTTTTTATTTTCAGTTAAATACGGAGGTTTATTTTGTTTTGTAACTTAAATGTCAAGTTATAAATGCACTTTGAACTGAAGATACATTGAAAAAAAAACTTTTCAAAATGGGAAATTCACTGAAACTAACCATTTTCCCCGTAAACAGGCTTGGATTTGACAGGAAAACACCAGTGTTAAGACATACCCATCAGCTCCATTCTGAACTGTGGGGGACCCCAAATGGCAGGATATTTCTAATTTGGTCTTCTCAAAACATGTCTGTAGTGCCTACCTACCCAGGGTCTCCCACATATCCTTCTTCAGCAGCACGGGCAGTCCATCGGTGTTCCTCGCAGTCAGGATTTACAGCCACTGCCCGACTCTGCCCTCCTGGCAGAGCTGCTCATCAGGAAAGCTCTGACTCCTTCTCTGCAGAGATGGAAGTATTTGTGCTTGGGATGGACAGGTATAGTTAGATTAATTCCCACTTTGTCTTCATTTGCTCGCATCACACCGCAGACAGAAGTATCTAGTCTGTACACAGCCTCTGCCCAACCCCATCAACATTTGGTTACAATAGGCACCAAAGGAGAGGATAACAGCTCCTCATTTATTTTGAAGTGTTTCCTGGTTTGTTGTTAAAATGCACCATCTGTGCTTCCACCATGATGTGTTAATGAAACACAGCTCTTGCTTTTTTTTTTTTTTAAGGCACAAAAGTGATTTTAGGCGCACCCGCAGCCAGGAAGCTGAATCCAGCCGTTGCAGCTGTGACTGTAGGTACACTCGCGGGAAGCTGGAGTAGCACGAGGTGGCGGCGGATCCGACTGACACCCTTCCGCCAGGGACAGCTCATCTCCATGGCTGCCAGGAGCTTCCCGGAGAAGGTTGTGCAAAACGCACCAGCCGCATCCAGCCTCTCTTACAATTAAGACATAATGAGGCCAAGAAGATTTTAGTATCCATAGATTTCAAGTAATGGTTGGATTCAAAGAGCTGGAATTGAGACACACTCTCGCAGATGGTTCTCTTGTTTGTTTTAACCAGCAGACTTTGGGATAAATGTTTCTTCGGGATCCCAAGGCTCTAATAAAATTGCATTTCCCCTCAGCTCTGTTTTTATTTGCATTGCTACATGGGGTACCTTGGCACCTGCAAGACAAGACGGAGAGATTTACAAAGTGGATCAAAATATAGGATTAGGGCAGAAGTTGACTCTTCAGATAAACATACAAAACCTGCGACTAAACTGTGCTTTGGAGAGGATTTTGAAATTTTATTAAGTCTCTGTTTGGTGTTCTCTGCCAATGTGCACTCTAGTCATAAACCCAAGATTTTTATCTGGCTTAAGCAAGCAGTAGAGGTAGTTAAATTCCAGACAAATTCTCTCAGACCAAAATCTCACAAGCGCATCTCCACAGGAGATAACCCAGATTACACTAACAAAGCAGTGGATTAACTTCTTTTTCCTGAAATGGTAATGCTGTTAAGAATAACAGCATTTAAAAATACTAAGTCAAAAGACACTGTCTTGGCTAGCAAAAGCCTATCAGTGTTGTGCAAAGATTACTCTTATTAAATAGTAATATCTCCATCTGCTCAGAAATTACTTTCTTCTGGGGGAGCCAGAGAAGGAAGTAAAGGAGGAGGGGGAGGAAGAGAGAGTGGGACAGAGGCTTTAACATCTGCCTTTAAAAGCATTGTTCTATTTGGTTTAAATGACAGAATTATGTCTCTAAAGAGGTGAAAATCTGAGCCTAACGGCTTAAGTCTGCCTTTTCCTGAGGAACAGTGCTATTCCAACATTTTTTACCCATAAGGGGAAGGGGTACCAGTTATCACAGGAAAAGGTAAATAATATGTTTCATGTCCAGATCAAAAATAAAATAAGCTCTGAAAAAGCAAAATGTGGGATGCCGCGTGCAAAGTCTTATTCCACATTAAACATGAAACAAACCTCCTATAAACGGGGAAGAAAAAAAAAAAAGCTTGAATTATTCCTGAAGAGGCTTTGGCCGTATGTGGTACAGTATTCAGAAATTTCTTATTAGGCTGCTACGGCACTGTTCCATTTGTTAAATTATTTTATGTTAGTGAGAATGATTAGGTTTCTTGTGCAGTTATTGGGACCCGAAAGGCACCTTTATTTACCTCATTTATCATGTACAGCAGCATTCAGCTGAAATGTAGAGGTAAACAATTTTGAATAGCAACACTCTTGCTAGAATGCAGTCATCTTGACCACAGGAGCTTTGGAAAAATGCAGATTTAAACTGTTCACATTACTGTTTTATCTGCATTTCAGTCTGAATTACTAACTTATCACCAAGCTCAGCAATAAAGAATCATGGAGGGAAGATATTAAATATTTATGCCTACAGTACCTTACAAGTTTTCATAAAAATATTAATTGTAAAACAAAAGCACAACTGTTCCAGCTACCAGGAATGGGAAAGGCAATACTTGAAGCCAACCTGACAGTGCCACAGTCAATTTAGTTTGGAGCATTTAAAGAATTGTTAGCTCAAATTAAATTTGGTGAAGAAAATCTTTGAAAATATATGTTGAATATACTTGTCATTTGCTCTGAAATCAGAATCTGCTAAAACTGTTAAATTGCTGGCATGTTACAGGATAAAAATAAACTAGGGATGTATCTCTACCTTGACTCCCCAGTGTTATGCTGAATTACTGCCACAATTTGCCTCAAAATTCAACCTCAGTGATACCCACTTGGTGCAGGCTGCACTCACAGGGCTAGGTGTACCTCGAATACCTGGGTCCACAAAATCCAGGTCAAAGCATCCTCAGGATGAGGAGCATCAGGCACAGACGTCCACTCGCCCTCTTGGTAGATGCTGCTGGAGGCAGGAGCAAGGTCCGCAGGGCTGACATGCCTGCAGAGCTCAGCAGCAGCACAGCCAGCAGCCCCTGCTGATGGTCATCCCTGTGGGTGAATCACAAATCAGTGAAGATGACAAGAACTCAGTCTCTCCTTGCATTTCATCTCTCTAACCATCTCAGTTATGCCTTATACTGCACTTGGACAAATCTTCACTTTCTTCTTCTTCCTCTCCTGCTGATCTATATGGCATCTCCTGTTTACTTCCCAGGCTCCCACCCTTTTTGTTTCTGCACCTTTCAATGTCTTAGGCCTGAACCAGAGAATTACTGGAGAACTGCTCACTCCTGTGCTAGGACTGACTAAAAGAACACTTTGGATAAAGTGCCTGGGAAGCGGGAATGTTCTATCACCACTTTTAGAAATATGTTTTGAGGTCTACAATCCCTGCAGTTCATGGTGTTACAGCTCACAGCTCTCACACCTTCCCTCACTGGCACCCTGCAATACTCCACCAGTGTTCCTATGTTTACCTTCAGTTTATCCAGGAGAGTAAAACTGTGTTGAAACCTCAGTTTACTTAGGCACCAACAAGGGATCTGGCTCATCAGAAGTCACTTGGACACCTCATCACCATCTGTCATCCCCAAACCCCAATCTATGTCCACGGCAGCTACTCGCCCTTCACAGTGCCCAGCTCTAACCCCCAGGCTGCAATCCCCCCCTAACTCTTTGGAAAAACCAGCTCACTGCCCAGCCTTATGGCTGTCTGGCAACTTAGGATTCACCACAGCTGGAACAAGGCATCCACGTAGCTCCCAAGCTCTGTATCATCTACGGAGAAAGTGCCTCCCCACATATGCACCAACAGCCTCACATCAGTCTGGGGAAAAGCTGAGGGGGGTCACCGCCACCGTGCGGAGGACTCTACTGAGCCAGCACCAGCACAGCTCAGCCCTGTTATTCCACAAAAGAGTGATCACAAGCTCTTGTCCATATGAGATATACCTGGGGAAAAGGACTGGATGGATGTAAACATGTCTGGAACCACAAACCTCCCAGGAGATATTTTTCCCATGCTGCTGCAGCAAGCTCAGCTAAAGGACATGCAACAAGCCACCAGCAAAACATCATCACACCCTTTTAGATGTCAGCCACGCCTAGCATTGAAAATGGATTTCTTGGTTACTAACAAGTATACATTACAGAAAATGCTAAAAAAAAAATAAATTAAATAACATTTAGCATTATATTAGTTTGAAAATAAATATATTAAAACATATTTGGGGCATATATTAGAGAGTTTATTCTGTGACAAGGAATGTTTATTACCTCTGGGGTGCTGGGTCATTCTTTGGAAATTATTTTGTACTGATTTAGGCATCTGAAACAACAGTAACTCTCAGAGAGAAACCGAAAGTCACACGCAAAGCCCATGTAATTGGAAAGATTTTTGTTAGTAACTGCTTTACAATGACTTGTATGCCCAAGAAAGAGAGGCAGCGGAGACCAAGGTAGTGGGGAGAAAGCAAAAGGAAACTTAAATGCATCCTGGATGAACACCAACAGCTACTTAGCGGCTTTTTCAGATTTGCTAAAAAGGATGTAAAAAATGCAAAGGCGAGAGAGAAAATGTCTGTCTCCCACTGTTCAGCTCCTGCCACGCTTAATAAAATGGAACCTTGTGTGTTCTTTTTTAAATAAAAAAGTGCATCAAAAATAAATGAGTCCTTTCATCAAATTCTACTAATGGAAGTAACCCACATGACTCCATATTTGACCAACTGCTCACATCAGAAAAGGTAGCCGTAGACTGCCAGGCAGTACACTCCAACTTATTCTCCGCTTTTGGCCCCTGACTTCTACAAACCTTCATCAGCTGTAAAATCTTCAAGCTTCATCACAGTTTTGCACCTGGAACAGCGGAGACCCAAAAGCCATGGCTGCAATTTTGGAGTCATTGCCCATCACCCAGCTTATCTCTCCTGCAGTAAGATCCTGAAAGGGTAAAAAAAAGCAGGGTTGTACTTGCAGTAAGGAGATTTTCGTAAATCCCATCCTCTACTGACAAAACAAGAAGTAGCAGGAATCCAGAGAAAGGGCTCCCTAAAACCAGTGATCCATTGTCTACGATTGCTCCTATTAAAGAATGCTCACAGAAGGAAAGAAGCGACGTTTTTTCTAGATATGGTTTTCCAATACTTTGGAATGAGATTTCTCTATGATTATTTTATAATCATATGATTATTCTGAACAATTAGTCCCATTTAATCATTCTGTATGTCTTCCTGTTTATCCTCCACTAACAATTTTAACCCCCATTGTCCAGTTTCACACAAATAACACAAAGGATTTGAACCCAAGTGGCTGTGAAGTGAGACACGCTGATAGCTACGTCAAGGGAAAAGGGGTACCATGGATTTAGCCTCTCAGACACCAGAAAATCCATAACAAGGGAGAGCTAGAGATACACATTTACATATACACAGGGGAAAATCAAGCACAAAAATATAAAGTCACAGAAAATAAGGCCTCATGAATACTGCTGGTTTTGGAAAATACTGGTTATAGTAGTGAAAGCCCCATTTCAGACTCAGTTAAGAAATCCCATGTGCTTTGCTGATTTGGCTTATCTTGGTTTGGGGCAGATCTAGACAAGCTACACCACCAGAGAGACCTTGCCCAGCATAAAGACATTAGATTGGTGGACTGCAATAGGTCAGCACACAGGGGGAGGTACAGGCAAGTATCTTCTAGTGTCAGGCAGGTCCAAGGCTTTGTGTCAGACTTGAAGCAGGGAGCAGAAGCAAACAGCAAATTAATTGTCTGTGATCGTCTGCAGCTTCACATACATACACAGACATACGGACACATTAGCCCAAGTCTCCATTGCCTGGCCTAGGAATGATGGTTGTAGCAAAGCGGGTACCACCTCGTACCAGGCACAGCAGGGATTGGAGCTCTTCATCATGCCATTTTCTTAAAGGTGGTCTGTTCAATCAGAGAATGTCTTTTACAGTAAGTCACAATTATTTTTTACAAGAAAGAAAAGCTTAGTGCAATCTGAAAGAAATAAAGCTGGCCTTTGCTGAAAGAGCTTATTATAAAGGCAACCTGCGTGGGTGAAGAGGGGAGAAAGGGAGAGATGCCAGCTAAAATGGGCTGAACAGAAAATCAAAGAATAGTTGGGATAAATGAAGTGCAACCTCTACTTCACAGAGATTAAATTATTAATTACTCTTGAAGAAAGCCCTGTGTTTACCTCACATATGTTCAGTGCCTTAACAACGGCCACCACCAGCGCTGCATTATAACAGCACAGCACACACTTAGCTGGAGCTCAGGCTTATTGCATTACAGTGGATTTTAAATACTGCTGCTCCTCAAAGGCAATGATATGGGGTCAAGAACATAATACCCGTTGCAGAGAAATCTAATTCCAAAGCTGGGAAAGTCTCTTCCCACCCCAAAATGGCTTTAGGTATTGAAATGAATCCTGTATTACAGCTCAGCTTTGGTCAAAGTAGAAATTCTGACAGATTTATTACTGCCTTATCAAGTGACTTCATGGTTTCAAAAAATACATATATTCTTCTAAAATCCATTTATCCAGACAGAATTCAATAGTTACATGAAGCATGCTCATTTAATTGAAATTTGCTCCTAGCATGTGACTCTAGGGCTCTTTCCATCTGCAGCACCCCACTGACGCGTGCGTCCTTTTATTCCCGCCGCCTATCTTCCACATTCACAGGCCCACTTAAAATCATGTTCAGGCACTTTCCTTTATGCCTTTGCATTCTCAGAAGATTGCTTTTTAACTTGGGTCAGCTTCAATTTTAACTTTATTTTTTAGGAAATGTTTTTAATCTGCAGCAGCCCAGCATTTATATACCTCATTTCACAGTGCTACTCTTGAAGAAATGAAGGAAGTGGCCGAGGCCTCACCACCCCAAGGCAGCTGGCTGTGTTCATCGAACGCGTGGTGAGGCTCTGGGGGAGACAGGGCAAATAGGTTGCAATTTCAGCTCAGGCCCTCCTCAGCCTCCAGCGCAAGGCAAAAATACTGCTTGTTAATGCTGGATTTTAGGACGTGCTCTCCAGCACGCACATGTCCATAGGCCCATTGAAGCAGTTACTATCTCAAAGCATTTTACTTACACAAATTTGCCAATTAATGAAGAAGGCTAAAAGCTAAGGACAGCCCCAGAGAAGGGTAAGCAGAAGTCATCACTCAGCTAAAAGCTTTCAGTTGCACTAGTACAGAACTGAAATAACTTTTTCAATTCAGGTCACCTCAAAACAAGCTGACAAGATGCGACGGGAGTCTTGGGTGAGCAGGAAGTTCGCAAGGCAGCTTTACGTGATCCCCCTCCAGCTGCAGGTGAGGTGACATCGGGGCTCTGGGAGCACTCACAGACAGGACACAGGGAAAAGAAGGCTCTGGCAGAAGGGAAGCCAGAAAAGAAAACTTAAGAGATCTGGACTGAAGTTTCAAGTCACTGTAATTATTGCACATATCAGCCTGTTATCTTACTTCAAAGGTTTGCTTTAAGATGCATTAGTATTTACAATACACTTCTTGTCAAGGGGTACAGCAAGACCATTACAGAAAGAAAAATGCTTGATTTGGAATACCTCCCTGCTGTCCCCACTCCTCTTAGCGCAATACACCA
This sequence comes from Dromas ardeola, assembly GCA_013398915.1. Taxonomy (NCBI): domain Eukaryota; kingdom Metazoa; phylum Chordata; class Aves; order Charadriiformes; family Dromadidae; genus Dromas; species Dromas ardeola. The sequence goes on along the minus strand of VYZM01008475.1, from coordinate 28,157 downwards.
GCAGAGACTACGTCCACCTTTTAACAGAATATATTTAACATGTCTTTATCTGTGCTAGAGACAGAGAAGAAAGGAGTCCAGAAGTGGGAGCAGGAGAGCAGCTGATGTTCCCAGTCACCTACTCTAATATACTTCCAATAAACACTTCATATCAGGATCCAACAGGCAGCGCTCCTCTTTGTTTCTGATTCATAACAAGCAGGTGTTTATTGCAAAGAAATAACGCAGAATAAGCAGGGATACTAAGAAACCAGTGTTGCATATAAATGAAGGAAGACTCCAAACATAAAACAAAGCTTTGACTAAAAACACATTACAAAAGAAAATCTTGACAGTTGTACAAATGATTGAACATAACTGATTCAAGAACGTAGGCTACAGACTGAACTTGTAAAAGTTAACTAAGAAGCTTTTTAAATCCATATTGTACTGTTTTCGGTTCCCGTAATATATTATTAATGTGGAGGAGCTGATGTTTCATATTTTGTTTTGTCCGCTTCCAATCACAGTGCCAAGTGCACTTATCTGAAGGACACTATTTTAATGAAGTCATTTATGCCCTTAAAAATTAATATGTCAGAGCAGTTAAAGTCTAGTGACTGTAACCAAACCAAATAATGTAATGGAGAAATGTAATGAGAAAAAAATACAGCCTGAAGTCAAGGTTAAGTAGTTAACCTTAGGGAAAAAGTGAGAGGGAAAAGAAAAACCAACACCAATTATATGTCCCCTTGACGTGCCATAAAGGATACCATTACGTTGTCATCACCCTACTGTATACAGTTGTGAATTGAGATTTTTAACTATCACTGTACTGTACACTGGAGGCACCAGGAGTTTTATCTTCGAGGAGATAAAAATGATTTTCTTGTGGCCTAGAAACACTTGACCTAAGACAGGGCCCTTTAGCAGCACAGTACCAGAGCTTCTCAGAGAACCAGAACTAAAACTGTCCTTTTTGCAGTAAAGAGTTTCATGCAAGCTCAATACACTGCAAAAATATGATGAAACATTCATTCTTCCTCTTCTTTAAGCTAAGTCATACAGAAACTGCTCTTTAATTCCATCAGCGCATGAAAATATTTCATTCAGCATTTGCATAAAGCCATAATAGACTGTTATTGCAGCAGCTCCTTACAGTAGAACAGCTCCAAGTCAGGGCTTCCTTTCTTTAAATAATTCAGCTTTTCCCATATTCACGTAAAACTGAACCGGGTACATCCCTCCAGCCCTAAAATGCCAACAACATGAGTAGCAAGAATACAAAGTGCACATGTTGATATGCTGCTACTACAACTCCTTTCTTGCCAGGAAATTTTCTTCATTGAATGCCATCATTTGAATGATTATTAAGAGAAGTAGAGTTAGCCCCCTGTAAAAATGAAAGGAAGTGTTCAAATCCAGAGTTGAGGTTCTTCCCTGCCCATGAATGCACTGCCCGCCTTGGGTGGTGGAGGGGATTCCTAGCTAAACATGCAGGAAAGTCTGAATAAATGAAGAGTTACTCCTCTGTCCAGAATTCTCGATACCCAACACCCCCCACACCACTCCCAACAAACTGACGATATTTTTCTCTCCTGCAGAGAAAGACCACGTCCACTGGAACCCATGCATCAGTCAGTAACCTAACACTGCAGCAGTTCACTTAAGCCACTGCTCACCTCGGGGTTGATTTCTTCATTATTAGCTGCAAGTGTTTCCAGACAAGAAAAGCATAGTCACATTTGCAGAACACATCACAGATATTTACGCATTCATCTTCTTGGCCCACAGATTTTACTGGTTTGATGAACTCCCTTCCCCTTTCAGAGCAGCTTAGCAGTCTCAGAGGTGCATCTCCAAACTGGGTTAATGTACCTCCAGAACATTCATAAGGTAAAGAAATGTAATTTAATTTGTGATTGCACAAACCAGTCACGGAAGCCTCCCAAGAAGCCCGAGTTTTCATTTCTTTCATAGTAGACATTTAATTATATGATAATTACTTACAGCTTGCAGCTCAGCTTCTACTTTTATGAAATATAAATTGCACTTCACTCAAAAGTGCAGGATGAGCATTTAAAAGGCTTCATTAAGTAGGTTTTAAGATTTTCCTGACGACTTTCTTTAAGCCGTGGAATGGAAAGCAGATGTACCTGTAAACTGAAACTTGCTTCACAGAAGAACAAAGTAGAATTGCTAATGTAATACCAGGAAGGATGAGCCTTTACAAGAAAAAAATATTAACTTTTAACAAATACATTTTTTTAAATAACAAACAAAATATTTCTGTCAAGCTGCATGATAAAAGGGACTAGGAGGGAAGAAGCAGTATTGCCAGCTCTCAGATATGAACAACAAGGCTCTCTATTCCAAAATCCCAGTGCTCAGAAACCTGAGTTTGTGTCAGACCCACACTGTCGTTAAAGGAGACAGACTAAAAAAATTAAACTCATTTGTAGCTTCCCCAAAGCCCAGAAAACAGGAATTATGAAAGCAGAAAGATGAAGAAAAGAAAAATAACTTCACCTGAATTTATGTATTGTAATTCTGTGACTGTTTTGACATCCCTCTTGATTTTAGACCATTAGGAGATGCTGGTACTTCTGCTCCGTCATACCTTCACAGATACGACAAGCTCGGACATAGAAAAAAGGTATGAGGACATAAAATCACCAGAGGCAGAGGTCCTGGCTGCTCCAAAACATTGTGCAGGTGTTACTGTTATCTGGTGGCCATACCAATACCACACAGAGATGGTACAAATGTGTTGTTTGCTGCAAATCTTCAAGGAAACCATTACTCAGACAGAGTAGTCTTCTGCTGCAGGGTTGTGGCTCTTTCCACCCCAGGCAGGCGTGGTGAGCTGAGAAAGGTGCTAAGATGTGAACATTACCTTTTGAACTTCCAACAGGTAAGTTTTTCTTACTTTAGTTTAGAAGTTGGGTATGCCCATACTATTAACTACATCTGGATTCACTAAACATTAATATACAAAATGAGATCATGAAACTAACGTACATAACCTGCCTGTAAATTCTGGGAAGAATTTGTTCCTGGACAAAGGAGAATGTACAGAACCACACAAGTCCTCTCTGCAATTGCATCAGGGTGCCATAGGAAAAGCAATCAAGTAGAGTCATTAAAATTCGTCTGTCGTTTCCAAGGACTG
>VYZM01008475.1:11865-25001 GCA_013398915.1 Dromas ardeola | reverse complement strand
TGCGCGGAGGGGGTGGCGGGTGGGGGGGGGGGGTAGGGGGGAAGGATTAAATAAGAGAGACAGAAGTCTAAGCCACCTTTTGAAGGAAAGGCAATAAAACATTTGTTAGGAACAGCAGTTATTCCAAAACAAAACCCGAAGAATTTGTAAAATTGACTAGCAAAGCACTGCCCACCAACAGCTGAATTTTAGTCTTCTGCAGTAATAAGACCAAGAGATAACCTGCAGTCACACCAGCACACTGCGAATCAGAGCTTGTACCTTCTCCCAGCTCAAGACAACAGAGTGAGAAGTCCCTTTGCACAGCTTACAATGGTTCCCACCAGCTAGAACAATAAATCCCAAGTGAATGCAGACATAGACAGAGCATCTTGCCTAACTGAAATGAATCACATTCTGGCATTAAATGTCACTAGTAGCTGTTAATGGCATTAGGCACAGGAATAGAAATTTGCATAGGAAATATATGGTGCATCCCCCTCCCTGTAATGATGATGGTCTCCCAGTGACTTTTGCAGGAGCTTTTAATTGATTTGTTGGAAGTAGATCTAGAGAGCGCAATTGTTCAACTGAGACGCCAGAGTAAAAACAGACTGTTGGCTTCAGCTGACTTAGGAGATCTATAAATAAGTACGCTATTTCATAGTAGCTAAGTGTGTTAAGTAGTTCTGGTATGTTAAACTTAATATTTAATACACTGTCAAAGCAGTCTGTTCTTTTGTGTATTCTATATTTAAGACTAAGCAATTGCTTAAAACATGTTGTCCAGCATTTTACTCTCCCCAGCAAACCTAAAGGTTGAGCTCAAGTAAGAGTCTATTGCAGAGAAGTACGGCACAGCTATTTTCTGCCACCCTCCAAGTCAGCACCATAGCGGAGAAGACGAATTCTCTCTGAAACAGAGGCACACAAAACTGGGGACTTGTTGAGACCAGGGCACTCTTAAGGAAGCTAATCAGATCTAAAACAACAAATTGAAAGACTCAGTTAAACTGCATTAAACCTTCTCACTCAGAATTAAAGTACCCTTAATTCAATTAAGGTTTATTAATTTCCAAGAGAAAAAATAAGCTTACCAAAATTTTAGTCACTTAAATTCTGAAGAAACAGGCCTATCCAGAATTTGATCACTTGGTTTAAAAGTTACTCTGGAATAATTTTCTTAAGGGCTCCCATCTAGAGTAGCATCTGCAGACGGCGGTGTCTTTGCAGAGACAGCAGTACTGAGCACTCACATTACCCCAGAGTCACCTCTGTGCAGTAACTGAATTCAGTTTACTGTGTTGTTTTTCTTGCTCTGGAGATGATAAACCCCAAAGAGACACTTTTAGGGTCAACTGGGCAAGCTGATCCCTGAGTACAGGCTGTGAACGGCGCTCCCAACTCACTGCCATCTGGAGTCAGCCATGATCCAGTGGAAAATACGAGAGCCAACACCCCACAACAAGGTGTGCCTTGTCTGGAACAAGCAGAGAAGTTCATCTTTATTTTATATAGTTTACGAAAGGGCATAAAATGCCACGCCATTTCATTCTGAACAGCTTCTTCCATTATCTACTGCAGCACGTAGCACTTAGCAGCTAAATAACAGCAAAGGAAGGAAATTAAGAAGTATAGAGGAAAGAAAAGAATTGTACTTCCAGCTGAGACGTGAAGCGAATCGAGAGACAGTGCAAGGCTGCTTTACGTAGGATTGAACATATCTTCAGTACCCTTAATCACACCAACGCAGGCTGACGGGGTCAGGCTCTCATATACCCTCATATTGATCAGTAGTATCTCAACCTGTGGAAATCAGCTTAACACTGAAACAAAAGCTACCTGCTGGGCTGCAGCATATAAAAGTTTAAAAGTGTTTTGCGAGCACAAAAGCTGCACTGAATGGCAGTGGCCCTGTGAGCTGCCCGGCAGCCTGGAAGGGCCTTTTCCAATATGGAAAAGGCCACGAAGAGCAGTTGGCCTCACACATTGCCCTGGAAGGGGACAATGACTTGGAAGGGCACCTGCGTGGAGCCTCACATCTCTGGAAACTCCCTGGGTACGGCAGCAACGCCAAGCGTTGGTGCCTAAGGAGGGACCCCACAGCTGCAGCCACCCCAGGTCCAGAGCTGCAGTCTAAGAGAACAAACACATCATGGGCAAGCACCTCTCCAAAACTACATCTTACTTCTCAAGTGAAGCAAATGCCCATACGAGTACTTTGTCCTCTATACCATATTGTCCTCCACCCAGTTTCACATCTCCCCCTCATTTACATCTTCCACAGCTGCTTTTCTGGAACATCTCTCACATCCAGTGAGGGAAGAGGTGGGTCAAGGGGCAGGGGGACAACACTGTCTTCTCTGTCCTGGCCTCTCTGCACTGCTCCTGTTTCCATCATAGCCCATGAGTATACAGCAAAACTGATCCTTCACCAGAAGAATCATTCAGTGAAACATTCTGAAGACAGCAGGGAGGTAAGGAGAAGGTCTGATCACGCAGCCCATAAAAATCAGAGGTTTCTTTTGATCTCAGCTGCTGCAGTTCCATTAAATCTGACTGAAATTTTGCATCTGCAATAACTGCACAATTAAGACTATAGGAGATAAAGTTGTAATTTAAATCTATAATTAAAATAAAACTTCTAAAGAGCAATCTTTTATTCTTCCCAATCTGTGCTGCTTACTTTTTAACAGTTCGAGGCATTTTTAAAGCCCATTGCAAGACATAGCACCACACTGTTCCCAGGAAGTTAAGTGGCAGGGCCTCAGACAACATCTGTGATCAGGCAGGTGCACTTTGTGCTCCACTGAAGAATGTCCCATTTTTCATAGTTGGATACTGCTGGGGAACCTCATTAGAAACCAAATTACTACCTGCATCAGGTTTACACTAATGTATTGACATCTACAGCACTTGTTAAATGAACCGTAAATCCAATACACTAAAGTCATTTTCAACTGAATCAAATCAGGTTTCAGTCAAAAGAATTACAATTGTTATATACTTAATGCTTGGCACTTTCCTGGTGTCTCCAGCTAGATCATTTCAGACACAGAGAGAAAATTGTAAAACTATGAAACAGTGCAAGCTAAATTGGACACACTGCAAGCATACTAAACACGGTGCTAGGAGTTTAAGGATGATAATTGGCTCTAATTGACTAGTTGGTAAAGCTATCCACGCATCCACGGGCACCCACCTCACTAATCTGTTTTCAAGATGCTATTTTCTTCTCCTTAGTTAATTTATACTTTCTTATTATAAACCACATTGTTTGCATTTCCTAGAATCTTTGCTTTTTAAATCTTTAACTCTTTGTTCCTCTCCGAAGTAATGGCTTTATGGGAATATGTTCCCAGCTGCAATACATAAGGAAAAGGCACAGCAGCAGCACCATGCACAGCCTTTCTCAGTCCACTTCAGCCTCAACAGGAATCAAAATGCCTTCCAGGTCTTGGGAAGCAAATTCACACTCATGTGCTGTCTCTTCCCCTCACAGCCACCACTCATCTTCTTTTAATACCGATTCAGAAAACCTTGACCCATGTGTGAGGACAGCATTAACTCCTTATTTCCTTTTCACTCAAGGATAGATGATTTCCCAGTAAATCCAGCACTACCACCCAGTGCGTGGTTGTGGCTACATGCACAGTACAAAAGGGGATGCCAGCAGATAAGACAAAGCCAGTTTCCCTCTGCCCTACTCCTCCAGCCTACCCCCACAGCTTGTTTAAACAAAGACATTTGAAAGACCCAAATTCAGTGCAGTTATGAATTTGAACTAGGAGATTTGTCCAGCTAGATTTTCCTCCAGCCTCATAAAGACACTTTTCCTAAGTGGCCATACAGTTCTGCTTAATTCATTTCCCAGAAATGGAAAAGAGCAAAATGGAAATTAAAAAAGGAAATACATATAAGCCAGCTTCTCCATCAGCATAAGTCCATCCTGGTACCAGTGAATAACATTGTCACTTGGTGTCTGAGGAACCAGCTCCTGGTCAAGAGTTTATAGAGATTAAATTAATTTACTAGGTCAGACTCTAAACAACCTTCTCTGGTGCCTTGCTACCTAAATCCCAGCAGATTATCTGCACATGTACTCCTCCTCCCCTTTGCTTGCAGCAGTGCTGTCTCCATGGTATTCTCCAGCAATAAAGAGGTGTCCCTTGGAAGAAGTAACCACACAAAAGAATAAAAGGCCACATTAAATTTATGCAGCCTGGAAGCAGTTCTGCTGATCAGCCAGAAATCAATCTGTGGCCTTCTATTATGTGAAGAAATAACCTCAGTAGAAAGGGTGGAAACTACTTGCTTCCATTCATGCACAGAGCTGGATTGCCTGGAGAGCTAAGGCTGTCCAGCTGAATAGTGCTATCGAGCCTCTGGCCACTTTCCATCCCCATTTACCATTTTCCACCGTGCCTGTGTTGCTTTGACAGCCCACTGTGCTGTTCCCAGAGGACTCTAGCAGAAAGTCATCCTGCCAGTGTATTCAAGGGCACTTTTTCAAGACACTGTTACTCATCTGACACATTTATAGGCTGATGGTGAAAGTGCACATCACTCACACAGTGCATCCCATTCCCCTTTCATTGCTCGAATTCTGCATCTGCCCCTAGAGTGGGGCTCCTGAACCTCCCAAGCCAGCCAACCAGCAGGAAGTTGGCCTGTCCCCCGAACCAACCAAAACCAGAGCACAGGGGCAGGTCTTCAACCAGGAAGAGCTGATACAGCTCAGCAGAAGGCAATGGGCCATTTGCTCAGTATGTTTGCTATCACGTGCAGGGTCAGCAACTCATTGTGGAAAAACATAGAAAGTGTTGGTAAATTGAGGTAAAAGCAAAGCCCAAAGCAGAGTGTAGATGGTTAGAGTGGAAGACCACACTCACCTTGAAAGAAACTTGTTTTCAACAACTTCTTCCCTGTGATTGTCAGATTCCTTTTTGTCACACTGTTTTCCAGCATATCATTAGTTCCATCCTCCCCTGTGAACACACATCATACACATAAATGTCACATAGGTCTAACTCCTTTTTGTTGCTTCCCTAGACTGCTGACAGTTTGCAACAGTATCCACCAGGAGGTGGACGAGAATGACATGACACTACACAAGCAGCATCAATTCACCACAGCCATCTCTTCAGAGAGGTGGTACGTGGGAAGTCTGCACCCTCCTTGCCGCATCGGAGCTCCTGGTAAACAAAGGGCATCAGTCTACAGTCAACACACCTACACTTTAACTATGGTGGTTTTATACCTGCTCCCTGCCCTGCAAAATAAGAGTAGGGGATGATTTACCAGCTGTAAGTTTGCTTGGCATCCTACAGAGCCACCACCTACAGTGGGGTACCTGCACTGGATGCTCAACAAACAAGCAAAACGTTAGTGGCATAACCAGCACTTCAGCTAATGCACAAGTCGTGACTGGTGAGCTCTGTTACTAAACACATAAACTGCTGTAGCATGAGAAAGAAAGTCTGGGATTTCACTGTAGCTGAGTCTATAACACATATCATCTGTGAACCTGGACCTGCCCCACACGTTCTCCAGGAGATTAGGGGACCCCATGACTACACTGGGCTCCACTTTACAGATAAACAAGCTGGAGGGCAAGTGGGGAACAGAGTTCACAGAAAGCCTGGTCCATTGGGTAAGGGGAAAGAGTTTCTAACTATGTACCAATGAAAGGGCAATACCAAGAAACTGAGGTTAGTTCTGAGCCAGTTACAAAAGCTCAGAACAAGAAGTGGCTATATGAGACTTTAAAAACTAGTAAAAGATCCAAAAATCAAAGCCAATCTTAAAGTGAGTTGTAAAGGAAACACACGAAATCCCTAACATAGTAACAAGTCAGAAAGGTTGTTTCAGTGCAAAACTCTCCAAATGTAACACAACAAACAAGCTGGTTAATGCTGTCCTGGAAGAGCCAGGACAGTTTTCTTGTAGCACAGCATCAGTACCCAACCACATTGCAAACCAGCCACAGCATCAAGTCACATAATCTGTGCAGGAGGATCAAAACACCTTCCTCAGACATCTTTGATGGAGGCTTCTGCCTGTTAAATTAGTTGCCATTCTTCAATTTATTATTTTTAATTATAGTCTTCTGTCTTCATCCAAACTAATTATGCCTAAATCAATGGTAATGGTAGATTTGGCATTGATTATCCCTGCAGACACTCTCAACTTAAACTGTCCTTTCGCATAAAGATAATTCCCTTGGCTATCTCTTGCCAGAACGTCAACACCCAAGTATTTAACTAATTATTTTTATGCACATGTCATCACTGGCATTTGATATAAACTACAGAAATACAAACAGCTTCTCTACCCTGTGTTGCCCAGAGACATCAGAAGATGGGCTTCCTTAGCAGTAAGCCACCATCTAATATTCCACTCAAAAATGTGCATTGAAACTGGGCTGTGTTCACAAGATCGGGTTCCTCAGCCATGAATCTTGTAGCAGACAAGGTGTCCAAGTAGATCATTTGTGGAGTCTTACCAGTGTAAGACCAAATCTACTGATGTAATAAACCAATGTGCCAACATTTATCTTACGGTAATGCCAACAGTCCAAAAAAAGCTGGAAACTGGCATAATAAGACAACTTTTGCAGTTTTGCAGCTGCCTGTAATTGTCTGCCTCTCCAAGTCTTCCCTGACCTGAAAGGGGACACTAGATTCTGAAAGAGAAGCAAAGCCCACAGCAATTGGGATGACACCTGGGTCTGCCTGCTGGCATAACTACCAGCTTCAAAAATGTTAAGGGGTGTGGGGCATTTATGGGCATAACTGTTTTCTGTGTGTTCCACTTCTAAATAAGAAAAAAAAAAAAAGTTGCCTGTTGGAAGGGAAAGGCTCCTACATTGTCAGAGGGAATTACTGTTGTCCACCTTTTTTACTCACATAAAAGTCATCTAGGTCAAAAAATACTCGCCTGACTTTTCATAGAGAAAAGCATAACCAAATAGATGCAAAGAAATTTTTTCTGACATTTGAAACTCAGAATGTAAAAATAGTCTCAAATAGTCCCTCCATATTTGAAAATTGTGCTTACTTCTGAGACAAACAGGATTAGTCTCAGCGATAGATTAATTTGCTTTTTGATACAGAAAAAGTGCTCTGCAGGATGAACACAAACACTCCGCAGGCTCCAGAGCATTGCAGCAGCGCATTTCACCTCCAAGTCACTGGTTCAAATTCCGTCTGTGAGTAGGGACTGAAAACTTTTAATGTCTAATGGTTGTTCAATGGTCCATGTGAAATTAGTTTTGTGGTTGTGCCTTCACTCCAAGTAACACTACTGAGTGTCTTAGTGGTGAGGCCAAGGACTGGGCAAGCGTAGTGAGCAGCAAACGCTCATGCTTCCTGAGTTTCCTTTCCATAAAGGAAAGTCTGGTCTTGAGCTGTCTGTAATACAGTTGTTCAGTAACAAAACGTAATATTTCATGGCACTGGGGCTTATCAGCTCATTACTTGTCACCAGAATTAAATTTGTTCTAAGTGAATGTTCAAAGCAGCATTTATAATCCAACACCTGTCAAAAACTAAGATCTGATTCAGTGGTGAATAGGCTATTCCCCTCTAAAAGTTTCTCCTTTTTTCCTATTTGCAGGTATTTGGGTTTCACTAAAGAAATATGTACAGTCCCAAAGCCTAGGAGGCTGCAGTTTTGGAGCAATTCCAGATGCACCAGACGAAGCACATTGCACCTGGAAAGGTCAGCTGTGGGCAGATGGAAATAAGCAATAAGCCGTTTTTCCTTTATGTAGTCCCACACTGCCAATAACGCTGCCCAGAGGCCTCATTCCGTACCTGATATGCATATTAAGTTACTTTTACTCCTGTGAGATAACATGCTTACTGTAGTTTAAAGGCAGAAGGCTACTTGAGATTTTCCAAATTGGAAAACTGGTTTTAAGGCCAGAACTTAAGACACTTTGTCTTAGGGAGAAGACTACTGCTCTCACGAAGGCTGCTCTGAGGACCCTCACAAAAATCACAGCACTAATAAAAGCATTGCAGCCAGACACAGAGAAGGGCTGTGCTGAATGCAGTGCTCTGCAGGGAAGGGAAGACACTGGAGAGGGAAGGCAGAGAGGCTGCTGCATGCTCCCAGCTTTGTGGCCTCCTGAAGCCGAGCGGCAGATACCAACATGATCCTCAAAGATCCAAGAGCTGCTCTAAGGCTATTCTGATGATTTTCTCCTACAAAGTACGTCCTTTCAGGATAGCTCCAGCCATGGCTCTTAACATCTCCCGTGTTGTATGCATAGATTGGTGGAAGAGAAAGGCAATATTGCACTTTGCCTGCAGTGAGTAGAGGAAGCAAAAAAATGAACTCGCATGTTTGCCAAATCTTGCCTTAATGCTATATAAAACATACAGCAGATGGGGAAAAGGTTCGTGCCCCAGCTACCCACCCAAAACAATTTATAGCACCTGATTTGAGGGCATTAACCTGTACACGCAAAATGTGTCAGTTCTTATTATTCACTGTAAACGTGTCATAAGCATGGACATATGCTCAGCAAGGCTCCTGAGGCTGGTACTGAAATTGTAAACAGCCCATTAAACAGAAGCTGTAAATACTCCAAAGTGCTGTAGATCTTGGTCAGTTAAAAAGCACTGGATAGGCTTTAAACCTAGAAAAATATTTGGCTCCATGTAAATCCCCTTCTTTCAATCCAACCTAACTGCACTGCAAGAAATTAAGGGGAAAAAGAATCAAATCCACACAAGCGCAGCAAATACACTGGCACTTCAATAAGTACTGGGTTCTACAGCAAACGCAACAGTCAGCATGAAAAATGGGCTCCACTAAAAGACAAGATGGGGATCAAACACAGACAGGGGATATCTATGACCACACATCCTTGTTCGGAACAAAGACATATCTGAATCAGTTCGGGAAGCAGAAACACTCAACAGAATGCTCCACTGGTGGTAACTGGTGATTTCACATTGGAACACAGGACTGCGTAGTAGGCAGAAACAGAGGCAAGCCAGTGAGATAATGGGAAAAGAGGAAGAAAGCCTAACATATATATATAAATTATCATCAGATAATCCTGAGTAAAGAGCCAGAAAGAGACCAAGAGCTTTTGGAGATGACCTGGGCCGCCAGAAGGAGACTCAATGCAGCACTACATAACTCGCATTGCTTGTCCCGCCATCCATTTCCCATTGGAATGGATATAAACCCATAAAACCTTGATTTCTTTGGCTATCAAAAGGAGTTAGAACATTGCTCATGTCTCAGAGGTATTGTGCTCAGGAGGGGTGCAAAACAGAACTGCAAACCTGCTATGAATGTAAACAGCTCAGCTGATCCCTCCCATACGTATCCACAGAGCTAACAAGGACACCAGACTGCCAGCTCTGTATTTCTGGGAGCTCATGGACCTCCAAACAGCCATAGCAGCCACAAAGCCCCATGAAAAACAGAGGCAGAAATCTTTTTAGGTCATGTCTGTACCCTGCATCATGCCAAGTGCTTCAGACTGACCTTTGGCTTCAAGTGATTTCCTTTAAGGGCAGATACACTCGGGCTCTTTCCCTCCTCATTAACTACATGTATTTTCCAGTCACACAAGAGCTACATTGCCTTACAATTTCTTCCTTTAGAATAATTTTTTTACTATCACAGAAGTAATCGTGAAGAGAGTGTAGAAGTCTCAATAGCACACCAAATCAAGCCCAACAGATCGGGAAAACACCTGTGCTGGGGATGTTCAGAACGGGCTAAGCTTTACCACTATGCAGAGTTCTGCATCAGTGCACAGCTGGCACTGCCATCGTGGTCCCGGGGCATTGACACTGCTGCAAATACCAGCGTTGCCAGACCCAGAGCAACTCTTCTCGTCAATCCCAGATTCATATTAATAAATAGAGACACAACAGAATCTCAGACTTTACAGATGTATGCACTGCTTTTAACTCTCGCATAACTAGTGAAAACTTAGTTTACTTGGATTTTAAGTTGAGTAATAGACTCAAGTTCCAGCCTATGAGAGTGACCTCAAGCTGAGTAACTAAGATATAATACTCTCCGTGCTTTTTTAGCCTGACATAAGCACACCTTTGTTTTTGTGAGGTTGAGATGTATGGTGAACCTGCCACATGGAACCAAGAAGTAAATTTTTCATTTCCAGGCTCTGAAATCTGATATAAATAGGTTCTCTAAGGATTTGGTATCTAGTTCATAGGAAGCTTTTTTGCTAAGAGGAAGACACAAACACGAAATGCAGCTGCCTCCGTATAACCCAGTCGTGAACCAGTGCAGACACTGGGACAGGATGGGACCTGTGTCTTGCCACCAGCCAGCAAGAGTGCACTGAACCAATTGTTGAAGGGCTGAAACTCAGCTGTGCCTGATAACATGCTTCTTTCTCTACCAAAGACCACAAAACCTCATTTACTCCCCTGATTGCGTTAGCCAATATGAAACAAAGTAACTTTTAATAAAGTGTGCCATGGCAGAGAAAAATTGATACAATCACAGAGCCGGTATAATAGGATTTAATTCTGCTTCAGATGTGCTACTTTTAATAAAAAAGAATTGAGCAAATCTAAAATAAATTACACTGAAAGGTCAGGCTTATTGCTTGTACAGTTATGTTAACTCTTCCACAGGCATTTTTACAGACTGTATTTATGAGACCTTTTGATTTTCAGAAGGGGTATGAAATACATCTGCAATTTTCCCATTATTTGCAGCAGTGTTTCTTCTACAAGTGTCATTTCCCAGTACTTCAATACAGATTTCTTTAACCGACATTTATAAAAACTGATGAGTTATTTATGGGGCGGTTTTGTTAAATTAGTGAAACTGTAATTCCCAAAGGAAAGTTAAACCCAACTAGAAAAAAAATTTGTTAAAGGGAATGATGATTCCCATTTGTGTGCCAGTGACACTCATGATTTCTTATTCATTAATCATTCCACCGACATGTCATTTATTCAATAGGAAGCAAATCAATTACTTATTTTTATATGCAGCTAAGGCCCTGATACTGTGAACTACTCAGAACAGACATGAATCGGAAAGAACTATAAACACTGAATCTTATTACAAGGCTCTTATTAATATTACAGCAGCATCTAGAGATCCTAGCCAAAACCGTAGCCCACTTTGCTCAGTGCTCCTGTAACACAGAGATAAATATCCATCCTAACCCTAAAGGAAATACACAGCATAAACAGACCTTAGCAGGGGAGAGGAAGAGCAGAGAGGCTGCAGAGGAGGGAGTTTGCTGCAGTCACAGAGGAGGGCTAGAAATGCACGGCAGCGTCCCCGTTTGCAGTCCTGCACTGCTATTCAAAGGTCCAGGCTGCTCCCCAGCCTTGCCTGGGTGCAAAGACAGTACAAATACTGCAGGCACAACCAGGGACCTTACAAGCATTCCAACAAGTTGCAATTACACAGATTCCAGTCTTAGTTTCTTGCCATTGTCATGACTGCACAAGCCTATCACATGTGAACACAGATGTTTTATGTTGTTTCTATGTGTTTTTACCCAAGTCAGGTGTACGTGAGACCACACACTTGGAAAAGGAACTATCATTTCTACATCAATCTTGAGACAGTATCTAGATACCACAAACTCAGTTCTCTACAGCCACCACCAGAGAAATTCTGCTGAATTTGATCAAAGGAGCTATTGGAAAGAACAGAAAATCCAATCCACTGCTGGTATCCACCTGTATCCACACTGTCAGGGAACCTAGGTACAAGTCCGTTGTCACTAAACATAAGCAAAGTAGGCTGCACTGTGTCATCAGATTTAAAAGTAAAATTAAGTCTTGAGTTCACTGGCGAGTTCTGCTCAATGCTCTTGAGTCAGTTAAGAGTAGCTCCAGTAGCAAGAGACTGTATGCAACCACAACTGGCAGCCGTAGGATAATAAAGACTTGCCACATTGGCCAAGGACTGCCCCTGGGGGTCCTGGGTTTCAAGAATCACTTTCATTCCAAAACACTGATTTTTATTTCATTCTGATGAAATCAACAAGAAATGACTGCCAGCCGTTATTACTGAGGAGAAGAGGTGATATCTACTTTTTGTGCAGCACAGAGAATTCAACCAGAAATCTGACTGCCCCATAACTAGGAACATAAGCAGCTATTGTTTGAAATTAGAAAGACACAGCTTTGTGCTGTGGGCTACAATAATTTCTGTGGGTTGGCAGAGGAGATTCTGCAAAACACGCAGATCAAAGAGCTACACAGGCTTCTTTGCATAGTTTGAGTTATATGAATATGCAAAACAAAGGCATCCTGGGAACACCTTTGAAGCCCCTTGACAAACTCCACTTAATTTTATCAACATTTCTGCTTTTGACAGCAAAAAAAAAACATGTTTGAGGTAGAGTGGTACCCAGAGGACAAAATTCTGTCTTCAACAAATAAAAACGATGGACAGAACATGTCCATTAAAAGACCAGTGCTTGCAAAACAGAATTACCGTTTTTATTTTGGGGCTTTCTGAAATACGGTCAAGGAACCAGTCTAGATCCTGGCCAATAGCAGTAGACACTGCACAGAAGGAGCAAACGACAGTCCTATCCACAAAACAGTACAGTGAAAGAGATTAAGGAGGCCAAGCAGTACCAAAAAGCCTTCTAGAGAAAGCCCACAGTCCCTTCAGAAAGAACATTAAATGGCTCCAAGTGAAGAGATAAATGTCAGTTTTGCTGCAGTCAAACTGCAGAAAAAACACCATACAAGAAAAGTTAAGTGCGGTCTTTTTCTTTTGGTGACTATTAGGTGACTAGTAAGCTGGAAGAGGATGTTCTCTTAACTTTTCCATTTGGAAAATATAGCAAACCTTAGATACCTCCAGAACTTTCCTTCAATGGGTAAAACACCTACCAAGCTTTTATAGATCAGCTCACATACGCTTTTTCTTCTGATACCACTGACTCTTTGCCAAGATATCTGTATCTATTTCTATCTGTATAAGACAGAGACACAAACTTCAGTCTTCGCACAGGCCCTGCTACGTACAACCTGCAGTTACTACTGCTGTGATTGATGTGAATCCTTTGATCTCCAACGGGAATGTGGTCCCCATCTGACAAAACTGACTATCTTATTTTGTCTTTTATTTCAATAGGTTTCCTGCCAGCAGGGCTCTGCCTCCATTTGATCAAG
>VYZM01008475.1:0-11812 GCA_013398915.1 Dromas ardeola | reverse complement strand
CCGCCCCCATTTTTAAAAGTAATGGCCCAAATCCATGAAAGCAGTAAAAATACTGTTTTTTCCTCAGCTTTTATTACTATAGCTAATTCCCAATGAGAACAATAATTTCTATAGCAACCCTCAAATGAAGGTCTCAAAGTTCTTTAAATCAAAAATAAATTATGCATGCAGACAAGCTGGCACTGCTGCTGATCTCAGGTTGTGGGCACCTTCTTTCATCCAAAAACAACACAGAAAAAACAGGTATATAATCCCCTCACACAGTCTTAGCACAGCTGTACTTCAACACAAACTCATCATGCTGCACTAATTACAAAGCAGACTCTCTCCTCAGCTCTCCTGCACCTTGGCACACACAGGCAGGGTCTGAATGACAGGTGACTCACATTGCTTTGTCCAGTCCAGACCATGAACACCTAGTTATGAGCAAGAAATACCACATCCACTCAAAACTCTTGGAATAACTTAGAGCGCAATGGTTTAATTCCAATCCAGGAAAAAGACAGGACTAATTTCTATGTGGTGTGTTAATAGGTGTTTTAGCTCCGTATTACTTTAGTTTCCTCTACTGATGAAGGCTTTCTGACCATATTAAGGCAGACTGTGTTCAACACTATTGAGCCTTTTGTGCAGAAGAGATGCTGATTGCTGAAGAGTGATGTAGTCAGCCTATGTACAATATTCCAAAGGCAGATATACAGAGAGAGCTAAAGGTAAATATTAAGTAGATCAGGTGGACTTTAGGCCACTTGAATACCACCATACAAAACTCTTTGGAGAATTACGTATCTCAGAAAATAGCCATGCAGAAACTGCTATTTACTGATTCCTTATTTTCCTCCCCCCCACACTTACTACAACTCAGTAGCATTGTACTCCCAATTACAGTGAATTATTGCCCATAATCCCTATTTTCTGCCTCTGCACTTAAGATTAAGGTATGCCTCCAACACTCCTTACTTTGTACACAAAGTACAAATGCTCATGGGGCTCTGCAAATGGTATAAGTGAAATGGTGGGCAACATGCAGCAAAGCATCTGATGCAGAACTACAGGGATCAGTATGAAAACAGAGTCAGCAACACCCTGCTTTAAGTAACGTCTGACTCTAGACAGTTCTTAGTACATGTATTTAGTACGTATATTATCAGAGAAGTAGAACCAACATTGTTAGTTTTAAACACGAAGTGATCGTGGCAATTGGTCAATACAGAAAGACCATTAGGGTTGGAGGTATCTCTGCAGTAGGAAAATCATAAAATTACCAATGCACAGAATACCATAAACCACCTTACCACAATCAAATTGATGTCTGTGTTCTACCTCCTGCCAGAGATGCAGTCTCCTCATAAAACCACTACACCTGTCTTTCCAATTCAAATCAGCTCTATTATTTAAATGAAACACTATCAGAAGAGAACAAGCTCAGCCACAGTGTAGAGGACTTGGTGCTTTTAATATCAGAAAAAAATTATTATGCAACTGCATTCTGTTTCTCAGCTGGTTTTGGCCGATTTCTTCCTCAACCATCAAGCCACTATTTGTAAGGACCCACGCAAAGAAATAGCCATGCTCACCTGCTGGCACACGAGGGTCATTCCCTCGACCTGGTAGGCGCCCCCAATGATGCTATGGGTACCCTCATACTTCTGCTGGGTAGTTGGCTGCTCTGCAACACCATCTGCAGAAAGGTATCTTACCTTAAACAGTCTCCACCACTTCCTGACTTTCCCTGTCTCACTGCTAAAGCATTTTAAGCATTTGTGGAAATAGTCATCTCCTTCGGCCAGTATCAAGTCGAAATATCATTGTCCATAAGGTGGGCAAGAGCCTGAAATCAGCCCTGAACTACTGAATCAGCACAGCATAGCCATGGCTCTATCAGCACCTGTAATTTAGCAAATTTACACAAAAGGCACAAAACCACAATTAAAAGGATTGTACACAAGATAACTTCCCACTTTTTAACCAGTCCCACAGAAGATCGGATGGGCATCAGGACCTGTGATTAGACAGCAAACCCTGACACGCCAGGTTTCTAAATAAACTTCTAAAATGGGATGCCTGTCAGTTAGCATTTTAAGAAAATCGTATCAGCATCCAAGAAATAAACAGACTAACATTATTCTTGTATTTCTGATTCTGCCTCAGGTTCATTACAAAGTAACTTGCAGCTCAATAAGCTTTGACATGTTTTCATGTTATAAAAACAAAGACAAAAACTTATTTATTCACTTTTTACCTCATACATCCCAAATCAATAATTGCACCTATTGATCGATGACATAAATTCAAAACATTAATTTACATTGAGCACTGTAACCTTATAAGAAGGCAACAACTAAATTTGTTGAAATCAATTTTTCTTCTGTTTCCAACAGAAAATCTTCAGGCCTGTAGAATACGATGCAGTGCATGAAGCACTTAATTGTCAATGACTATCAGAAAAAGCTAAAATTAAATTTCTTTTCGAATATGGGAAGAAAATGATGAGTCTCCAGGGCTGATCTTTAAGCAAAAGAAATTTCTTGTACCTCTTCTGCTTGTGCATTCAAGCAACGTGAATCACGGAAAAATGAATTTCAGCATGTACTAAAAATCACTTCATAACATAAGTAAAATTATTTCAGAGATGTGTATTTACAGAAGTTATAAAGTAATGCTGAAATATTTTGTTTTGAAAGGGCAGTATTTATTTAAAATTCCAGCAACATAATTTTAATAGCAAGTCACTGAAGCAAAATCCTGTGGCACAAAGTGATGCTGCATTTTGTGGCACAAAGGGGCCTGCCTTCAAGCAGCAATTGAAAGCACATGGATATGGAGTCAGCACAGTTCTTGCTCAGTGTTGCACTGAGTGCCACATCAGCTAATAACTCAGTTTAAGCTTTGATAGATGTCTTAAGTTGAACATAATGCAATTTTTGGACAAGATGACCTACTCAAATCACCTCTCATGTGGTAACTATCCCACCAGCCAAGAACTTTCCAGGAACGTTTGGTAAAGACTGGCAAACTCGTAGGAGACAGCTGGACTAGGGCCCTGTCAAGACGAAAACGTAAGGAATTGCAGAGAGCACCTCGGTCTTGCCACACCAGCGGTCTCATCCATATGCGCAGGCAGCAGCTCCATCCCCACATTTCCTCCTTTCAGATCCACCACCAACACCTGGGGTCTGAAGAGGTAAAAAAAAAAAAAAGCACAAGAGTGCTGCAAATGGGGAAAGCAAGGAGAAAAGCCTAATGCTGCCTTCACAAGCTACGCTCCATCCTGAGGCACACCCACAGCTCCACTGCCTTTGGTGGTAACTCCACTCACTCGGCAGCAAATTAGTGGCTTTATTTTAAATTTAGGTTTACTAACAATAAAAATAGATGATTTAGCCATCAATCTCCAGTTAATTACACACGGAATTTTCCCAGCCCAGCTCTCACCCCAGCCTGCCATGGATGATTGTTTTGACATTCAACCTTTTCCCTCTGAGTTTCAAATGTCAGAAGTAGAGCCTGCTGTGAGAGCAGCATTTGCACAATAACTGGGAATTGTGCCAAGACACCCAATCTGTTAATTTGGACAGGTTTCCAAGGAGTCTCCTCATGAAAATATCCATGATGTCAACTGACCCAGCAGGGTTTGAAATAAGGCCTAGAGGCAAAGGCTTCCTTCTCAAGCAAGAGCTGCTCTTTAATTAAGCACATCACGCATACCTGTGCATCTTCCTGCTCCTCACAGGGACTTGACCACCCTTCTATCCAAATACCAACCAATATTTACAGGAGGTTACAGTAGTAACTTGCAACTTCTTCTCTCTTCTCCATTTTCCATCCCCATAAGCACAGTCCAGCGTGCTGTGGCACAGCTTGGTACCAGGCTCCAGGACTGGCCTAACCTGGTGTCTAGAGAGGTCACACACACTCCACATAGGAGAGCAAGAAGTGCCTCTGAGGAGGCGTCACCTAAATCAGGTAATCAGTGCTCTAGTTTGATATTGCTGAATCAAAGATATTAATACATTTACCTGTGTATTGAGTTAGGCCCCAATTAGCTGATACTAAAGTACTCAACTAGGAAAGTGTTTGTCTACAAAGGGTGTCTCAAAATCTCTAATGAGCAGCGATATTTTTTTTTTTTTTTGGAAGAGGATAAGAGCACTTCCCTCACAATAACTATTCAGATATTTTGAATAAATAAAAGCTAAGACTCAGTATCAGTGAAGAGCTGAAAATTAACTTCTATTTTTCTATGCTGTTATCATGCCTACTACCATGGAACATGAGTTCATTTAACAAAGCATTAGTCAATGAAAATTATTTCAGTCAGGAAAAAAAAAAAAAGAAGAGTTATTACTAAAGTTGTCAACATTTTATCCATCCATACAAAAGGAAACAATAATTGACACAGATAAATATGAAATGAATGTTGATGGTTTACCAATAAGGCTATTTACTATATCGGTGTCTTTACTGTAAGATGATATTTTATAGCCAGTTCCTCAAGGTGAATGACGATTAAAAAAATTTATAACAGCCAATTTCTCTAAGAACTCTAAAATGTAATGAGTTACTATTTGAACAAAATGCTGTATTGTATTTATTTAGAAGTGAGGACTGACTGCTAAGAGCATGGATATATCCTTGAAATTTAGTAAAGGTTCCATGAAATTCATAAACCACCAGTTTGCAACACAGTTAGCACTGTCTTCACAAAAATCTCAACTATAATTTTATGAGCCCACGGATTATCGTCCTTAGGCTTACTTTAATAATTTGAAATACTCAGTAGTCAATACACTTTCTTCTTTTCCTAAGCAGAAGTGACAAAATAAAAGGAAAAAACAAACAAACAAAACACCTCCAACCAAAACCCCCCAAAAAAACCTTGAAGGAAGACATGAGAATCATGGTATCTAGAAATTCAGAAAGCCATCTTAAGAAAATGGGAAAGCAAGTTTTAAGGAAAGAGAAATAACAGAAGCTTTCTTACTGGACTCTAAACCCTTACTGTGAAGCAGTCTCCTGAGGAATATCCACCTGTTAAGCTAGAGAAAGACGACACATAATGAATGCCATTTACCAAACAGCTAAGGAGAATTTAAGATATTGTGGCCTTCAGCAGTGTCCACCTAATTAACAAATGAGAAGATAAATAAGGATGACTTTTCAGCTTGTTTTCTTATGGCAAGGAATTGCCATGTAGCAATGAAAAGGTCTGTTCCCTGAAAAAGGTGTCCATAGCCCGACCTTTCCCGAAACACTGAATGCATACAGCAAGAAGAAGCATCACCTGACAGTACTAAACTCTACTGCAAACTCGACAGCTACTGAGTAGCTCTCCAGACAGGATCACTGTTCCCATTAAAAGTTCTGATGTTTGAACATAGCATCTACTCCAGAAGAGTTGGCACGTACTGCTTCCCAGAAAATCTTGAAAACAATGGACTTTAGTGTTGGTAGACCACCACAAAGAACATGTAAGAAGTAAAAACCAGCTGCGGGATCATGCTCAGCCTGGCACTAAGCAAAGATATCTGAAAAAACTATAGTTCTTGTATTGAACCCAACAATTGTTTTGGCCTGCTACCTGAAAGAGAGTGGGGTCTATCAAAAGCCACTGTGAAGCAGACAGAATTGCTACCAGCCAATGCCAGGATAAACTGGTCTCCTTTTTTATAAGGGGGTTGTCCTGAGAAAAAAGTGGAAAACTGAGCATTCATTTAGAGCGTGCACCTCTCCAAGCAGACTATCTAGCATGTCTACTAGTGATCAACAGCTGCTACAACAAAATTCCTGCTCTCTACCTTCTATGTCTCCTAGACTTAAGCTCCAAAGTCTTTTATTTTAGTAACACACCAGAGGTATGGAATAACAGAAAAACAGTAATATACTTTAATAAAGTATCAATATACATTGTATCATACCATACGTACTATGTGACAACACAGGCAAGGCTGTCTCAAAAATACAGACACTACTAGTATTTTGTTTTAGATTACAGGAAACTACAAAGTTTGAAAGCAGACATGGAACAGCCACACACATAACTCCCCTTTGCCTTCAGGCTATAGTAGCTGAATGTATGAGAGGGACAAGAGCAACGAAAACAAATCAAACTATTCTGAACAGTATCCAAGCACATGGGCCCATCTGTAGCAGAAGTATAATTACCAGAAGTCATCAGGTTCATATTAATTTTTATTTTCATATATGTACAACTTAAGAAATGAATCTCAATTTGAAAGAGATCAGAAGTTATCTTTCAACAACACAATGTAGACATACCTTTGAGGCAGCAAATATTACTCCTATTAAGGCGCTTATGAAAGGAGGAATATCATGCAAATGCAATTAAAGAGTACATTACATTTCAAAATATGCAAACCAAGTTCAACGTTTAACTCTTTCAGAAAAAGAACATATCAAACATTATAACTGTGACCCACCAAAGCATTTACATACATGCTTGAAGCTAAGTACACAGACTAGATAAACTTAAGTAAAATGTAACAGCTGTCAAGCTATCTTAACCAGATTAGAACAACAGTCAGTGATCAATCCCTTCCAACATCACAAGTGCCAATGTTTGCACCAACCGTGTCATTTTACATTCACATAAACCGCTGCTGACTGCAAAATTCTATATGCTTTCTTAACCTGTAAGGCCCACATTTTTTGCTTTGGCATTAATCTGTGATCACTGAAAGTACTTAATCCCTCCACTGAAGCCAGGGAAGAGGCACGCGCAGAGAGTGCCTGTATCCTAGCAGTGCACGGCAGGCGCTGCAGGAGCTGCATAACTGAAGTTACTTCCATCAGGTATTTAGAAAGATTCCAATTAATTTCCATATAGTGTACCCCTTGCTTATGATCTCAAAGAGTGAGAGCTGGGGCTTTTTTAAGCCATAAGCAGCTTTAGCACTAAACGAAACAAGCAATGTTAATCTACAAGAAAAAATTCTTACTTAATATTTTAGTATAGTAATGCTACTTACACAAACAGTATCTAAAGATGGTCTAATATTACCAGCAGGAAGAAAGCTTCATTCCTTCTCTATGTCATTATAATAAATGGAAACTATATATAACGAATATCATCAGCTGTATGACTTTTACTGTCATAAAAGTCAAAACTCAAAAATAAAAGGCCTGAAAATTTGAAAGCAATGAGTTTGTGTAAAGAAAAAGAACACAACTATTGTGACCTCTCCCAGGATGCTGCGTGCACTGCCTGATGTGTGAAAGGTGCTAGATGACTACTTTTTCTTGCTTCAAACCTAATGCTAACACAAGCAAATTTTAGTTCTCTACTCAAATGGAAACAATAAATCATTTTAAAAATGTTTATATCATGTAATTTTTTGGCAACTATCAAATTGCCTGAAGGCCCAGACTTTTCAGAAGTTTTGTATCACATTACATTCAGTGCTTACAAGTTTCTTACAGTCAGTATTCCGCATCTAAGAAAATAGTAGTTAAAAGTGGGAAGATGCCTTTATTTCAGTCCATCTAATTCTGAGTCACAGCAGCATATCATTTAGATACTGCTAGGCACATACTGTGTGTACATCTGCAACTAGAAGAACTAAAAAGGAAACGAAAGATCCATTTTACTTTAATCCTGACCAGCAGCTGTTAGCAATTTCCTTTAGTTATCACTGTGGGACATGATGGATGGGAAGACTCAATATGCTGAGGAACTAGTATATAGTGTACAAGCGCTCTCAAGGACTGTTGTTCAACAGCACATTCAGTTTAACTAGGAACTACAGACTGTAAGAGATAACAGGTAGTTCCTGGGAGCATCTATCATTCTTCAGAGAAGCTGTCTGATCAAGAGGATAATATCTGGAAGAACAATTGCATGATCTTTTGCTATATAGCTAGTACATCATGTCATTGAAGGAGGAGAAAAGTGAACATTAACTCAAGTGGTAACTCAAACCAAGAAATCTGCATAAGAGAACAAGTTGAGATATTATCATTTTAAGACTTTCCATACACTTTGCAACACAGAGAAACTGGATACACAAAAAACATGCAAGTCAAACAAAGCTAACCTACAATAACAAAACCAGAATACACTTAAAACATTAAAATATTCACCCAATGCTAAATAGGAGCAATGGAATAAGGTCTAGACCTAGCCATGTAATTCAATAAAAATTCAACTGGCTCTTCCAGCCTTTATCTCCCTTCTCTTTTTTGTGGTTTTTACAATTTTAGGCCATAAATTTACTGAGTGACATGGGAGCCAAAAAGCAAGTGTAAATAAGGCATCTTCCTCTCTCTATTAATAGCAATGCTCCAGGGATTTGTGATTATGTATGTATGTAGCTGTGCAGCCTTTTTGCAGCCCATAATTACACGGGATGTCCTTCTCCCAAGGATAAAGCAGATGTCAACAACTGCAATACCAAAGTAGCATTTGAAAAGACAGCCTTCTTTTCTGAGCGCACCTATACCATCTGGTTGCATACTCATTTAAAAGTATGCCTTGACACCCACCACTAACCTTCTGTCTGAAAGCTGTGCCCCATTATTATTAGATGTAGCCCCCTCAACAGATGAATACCCTTTTTTGGACTACAAGTTTTACAAATAAAATCCCAGTGAAAACATTAATAACTTGGTCCCCAAACAAAAGCTCCATTCCAAAATATGAAATCAAATTATTAATCTTTCAAAATGCTCAACCAAGTCATCACACATTTTTCCCCAAACCTTAAACAGACTATCAAGAAAAGCTGGAAATTACTCATCAAGCTTACAGAGATTAATCCCAGAAAACTTCAAAGACATTCCAATATATTTTAAATGACATAAAAGAATATGGGCAGAACTCTGTCCTAAGACTCAAGAACTTTATAAAGTCGTGAATTTTACAAATACAGAAGGTAGCCAATACAAAACATGAAATACGAAGAGTTTAAAGTTTTTTTTCATCTCAAAAACACCTCAAACCACAGAAGGAAGCAAACTGCACTAGAAGAAATTTACAAGTAGTCTTCAAGGGAAGTACCATGTAAAGCACACTGCATTAATCTAGACTTGACATTATGAGGGCATGTCTCACTGTAGCAAGGTCCATACTAAACACCAGATCAGAGACAGAAGATTAAAGTAAAACATCAGATGTCACAGTCACTGTTCTACTGATCCAGGAAAGGCAGAGACTCCAAGGTGAGCAGAAACTATGAACCTGCTTAATAAAGGCCATTCTTGCAAATTCAAAAAAATCATACATCCAACACTGTCATCCCTTCATTAAAACAGAAATACTAAAAAGGAGCACTCCATAACATATCCCCATTGCTTCTGACTGACATGTTGAATCAAAGGTAAAAAGCAGAAAGTTAGCAGAGATAATTAGAGCAACAAAGATCTTTCAGCACAAGGCAGCATAGCTGAGCAGCCTACCAACCAGAAGATGAATTATTTTGTTTGTTACTTAACAAAAGAACCTGTTAGTTGACTACTTCGGTTTATTAGGCATAGAAAAGTTTTCATCAAGAGGTCATTCTGAAAAACACCTCACCCTTTGTTTAAGCATATACAAAGCCCAGCAGAAACCAGTGATAAAGAAGGAAGAAAAAAAAAACAACGTATAAGTATTTGCTGGCTTTCCTTCTGAACATTTCAGAGAAAAATGTCAATTTAATGCTGACAGCAAACAAGGATGTCAGTCTAATTAGATTTTTTTGTTCTGTCATGCTCCTGATCCTATCTAAGTACTCCTCTGAAAGAAAAAAAATCTGATCGATGATGAAGGCACAATTATACAAACCTTAACATTCACTCTAAATGTAGCTATGCAAAAAAAGGGAGAGAGGGTAGGGAAAACAAAGGTGAAGTATATTTCTCTTCAAATAATTAAGTCAGTTTATTTTCCAACAGCCATATAAATTTAAAATATGAAACAACAATAATACAGCTATAGAATCTAGGTTTTCTTTCAAAGCAGCAGCATATAAAACATATAAAAGCTAAAACCTCAGCACAAGCTTCAAAAAAACAAGGACTGAGTGAATTTTGCCGAAGACATGAAACTCACAAAATACAGTACACAAAAATACTGGAATGCGTAAGATATAAAGCTACACATTTTAGGTAAGGAAAGACATTGTAAAGTATACAAAATTCGCAAAATTAAACCATGACATTTAGGGGAGAGTACCATGAATACAAAGAAGTTGGCAATTAATACTTGGAGATGGAGAGAAGAAAGTGGCAGTTTTACATTCAGCATTCAGTTTTCATGTTCACGACTTCACTTTCTTAGCATCTTTTTTTCCAGAGTTCTCAGTAGCCAAATCTGCTTTCCTCTTCTGTGACTAAAAAAGAAAAAAAAATTATTTTATGAAGTCAATAAAATGGTGGCATTATAAAAATAAAATAAAATTGAAGTACATGACTAATTATTCAGAAAGAAGATAAGTAACCCTAATGTATTACATATTTCCATTTGGCTTTGTAGGATATAATGGAAGGGCAAACAAAAATCCGGATTTGGACACTTGGACACTTAATTCTCCTAGCCTATTTATCTTCTTGAAATCGTTACATAGTCTCAATGGTACAGGTACCACACACATCATGAATTGGAAAAGATCAGGACCTTGACCTATACACAACTTATTCTAAACTCTTCAAAATAAAAGAAGTGCTCCTTATCTCTCTTCTTCCAGGAACTACTACGCAGGGGAGGAATAACAACCTGAGATTAAATTAAAGTAAACACATGATGTAAATACGTAGGTAGAAAGAAGACAGTGGTATATTTTCTTAAAAAGAGTCTTCCTGTGCTACTTAAACAATAGGTTCTTCTCAAAAAAAAATAAAGCACCCCAAAACACTAAGAACTGGGAATACCTCCATCAAATCTATGACAGCTGAATAGACAAATACTTCACTTTAATCTCTCAACTAGTGGTTTATACTAAACCAATCAGTGGCTACAATTATCTTTTTCATTTTCTAACAAAATATAATTGAATTCTGCCTCACTAGAAGTAAAGTAAGTGCTGCTAAACATACTGCTGTAACTTTTGCTCCTCTTTTCTTCTTTTCGGCTCTTTCTTTTTCTTCAATTTCCATATTTTCTTTTTCTATTAATGATATGAGAGTATTGCAGCGTCTCTGAAACTCCTAAGGAAACAGAAAAATATAAAATTATCTAAGTAATAGATTATACAAATTCTCTCATTTACATAAATGCTCAAAATTCTTGAATTCCAAAATACTTCAGTTTTCCAAAAACTTTCATTATTCATGTACTAATAAGATTAGCTTAGTTATTGTTCATCTATCTTTACCTTAGTGTAACCTTTTTTATAAAAGACAGAGATATTTGCTGAAATATTCAACTTCCTGACATGGAGTTTTCAGGATTGTCTACATCTTACAAAATAACACCCCAAAAGACTGATCTGATCTTTCATCTTGTTTAGATGAAGCAAATTACAGCCTGCCAGCATACTATGCCAGATTTTAAGAAAATAAGTCTTCAAGTATATCTTTAAAGTAGAGAGAAAAGGAATCAAAGCTATCTTAAGCAATACTTTTCTGTGGCACACAGACTAGTGTTTTGGTGATAAGACACTGTAGAGCTCCAAACTGACAAAAATCTATCCAGTCTCAAATCATGAACTCACTGTTTTATTTTTAGTCAAACAGCACCCAAAGCGTAGCAGGCCCTAAATGCTTTTAGCATCAAGACTTTCAAGCCATCTGAAAGGGATCAAGATTAAATGCCATAAGGTCATTTATACATTAAAAAAGAACTCCAACACAACTCTAAAAGTTTCTGCATTGCAGT
>VYZM01008474.1:32587-64438 GCA_013398915.1 Dromas ardeola | reverse complement strand
TTCCAACCCTATGGTTCTATGATCTCGTATCACGGTATGTTTACCACTTCAGTTGCGATGGGATACCGTCTACTGTAGATGAAACTTAAGGGAGCGGGGAGTTCCAGTATGACTTTCATTTCATTACATGGTTTCACAATCATTTACTTAAGACTTCAAAAGTCACTCGGATTGGAAGATAAAAACAAGTCTAAAACACCTAACGTAAAAAGTCTGGAACTATTGTTTTTATACATATCACAGAGCACTCAGCACTTTCTCATCTCTTGTACAGGAGAAATACTTCCCCTCTTCCCCGCCCCTGAATTAGGCTTAGAGAATACAAGCAGGAAAATGTACTTTTGTATACATAATGCATATTATTAAAGTGAAGATTTGTATTAAAGTCATGGAAAAATCAGAAGCACCTGGGGATGGTGGAGGCTTTTCACGTATCAGATTTTCAGCTACTGATTTTTCTTCCTAGCAGAGAAATAAAAAAAATGAAGCAGTTTGCTTTTAACAGTTACCCTTTCTGAAGTACTCTGAACAGCATCACTGTTTGAGAACTTAAGAAACAGAACTTTTGAAGCAGTTTCTTTTATATCAAAAACTGACAATATACGACTTGTCATTTACCCATCTTGACATCATTTTGTCACTTATCACTGCCATCAATCTCTTGTGGAGACTTGAAACTTAATATTTTCTTTAGTTGTCAGAGATGTACAGTTCTCAAAACAATTTTATCGTTGACACAGAAGTTGCATAAACATAAAGCTTCTTGACCAAACAGGATGGATATTGCTCCCACTTGTTAGTTTGTATAAAATATGACTTTAGAATAGTCAATTATGATATGAACTGTCAGTCCCTAACTAAGAATCAGCAACTAAATTAAAATGTAAAATTCTCCCTTTGCTGGTAAAAAAAAAAAAAAGAGTACCTATTTTTACTTTTTCAGAAGGTTCATTCATCAGGAAAAAACTTACAGGCCGAGTTTATATTAATGTATTTACTTGAGGTGAACATAATTGATACACAAACTTTCTCCATGCTGTTTTTATGAAACAGCAGTGAAGCTGTGTAAGAATATGCTGCCATGTAATTTAACATACCAAGACACTGATGACTAAATGAGTCAAAACTCCAGAACAATTTCAAAAGAAAATATATGTGGTCAAGAACTTGAAGAAAAAAGTGATGTTAACAATGGAAGAACTAACCATTTTTGTAAATAATATTCCAGCAAGTTGATCTGAGAAACTAAACTTTTGGGTATTCTTTTTAAGCTTATGAAAGCAGTCCGTTGGAAAACTAGATAAAAATCTGGTAGAAGCCAGGCTCGCAATTTGAAAATTATCAGTAAGAGCTATCTCTTGCTATAACATGTTATCTCACATGAGGAACAACAGAAGATATATTTTAAAAAATTTATATAAAAAAACCCCAACTTTTGTATGGCCTAGTTACCTATACAGTGTTATCTTTCAAAAGGAATGATTAGCCATTCTTGTACTCCAAAAGAAAAAGATTCCCTAGTGGCAATAAATTAGTTTTCTTTTAAGTGACTATCAGCTCTTTATAA
Source organism: Dromas ardeola (assembly GCA_013398915.1). Taxonomy (NCBI): domain Eukaryota; kingdom Metazoa; phylum Chordata; class Aves; order Charadriiformes; family Dromadidae; genus Dromas; species Dromas ardeola. The sequence continues at coordinate 62,871 of VYZM01008474.1, read as the reverse complement.
AGCCTTTTGTTCCCAAAATGTATCACAAATTAACCTTCATATAAGTCTTACCTTTAAATTCAAGACAAGATGTTGGTCTTCTGTTAAAGAAGAACAGATCTTTCAGTCAATTAAAAACAAAAGTATTTGTAAGTCCATAAATCGTATGGGTTCATATGGATATGTAAGTACACATATTATATACTGCAAATAAATGTAAGAGTCCTCCAAAGACCACAAATTAGATCACTTAACTTCCCATTCTCTCTTTCATGGTGTATCAGGATACTGGTGTGAGACCTTACTCTACCTCACTATTGAAGAAATGAAGTTGTATTGTTTTCTTCCGCTATCCTTTTAGAATTTAACTAAAGGACAAATGAAATATGTCATTGATTTTACTGGGCTTGAATCCTATTGCATCTCTGAATAAGACAAGAGCGAATCTGACACCTTTCAAGATCTGCAGCACTTACTATGTAGAAGAGGGATTAGAAATGATTTATATACTCTATTCTTTTCAGTTTAATCCATCCACTTCCCAAATAGTTTTATCAAAGCAACCCATTCTTTCTGGATATTGTTCTCTATAAAGCTTTTCAAATAACTCCACTAAAATAATATTGAAACAACAACGGGATCCAACATGAATAAAACTTAGATAAAGATTTTTCAAAACGGACTCAGTTCTGCTTTCTCTTTCCTATTCAATAGCTACTAGAGTGCTGCCATCCTCTGTAAAAAATGTATTTTGCAGCTCTGAACAAATCCTGATTTCCTGTTTTCCTGATTTTAAAATAATGGACAAGAAAATTATACAATAAAACTCCTATGCAGGCAGATTGGTCTTACATCCGTCATATTTTTTTTTCCATGATATTCTACTGTTACGAGAAAATAGCTTAATTGCAAGTCCAGTTATGGACCAAATGTCCCGGACCTAATAAAATTACTTATTGCAAAAAAATTATTAGTGAAGCTTAACAGTTCAGAGCTTAGGGTGGTAAGTTGATACTGATGATCATGTTCAGCTCTCTATTCTGTCAGAACCTTCCTATGTCATCTGATGTACAATTTTAAGGCCGAGACCTTAAAAGGCAAGAATGAAACAACTTCTGTAAAAAAGGATAAACAACCTCAGTATCATGTCAGTTGATTATTAAAAAAAAAAAAAGGTTCTTACTGCTGATTTTCAGACATGACTTTTTTTTTATCCAAGAAAAATGACTGATTAAAAGTGTTTTGTTCTACCTCTTAGGGTTTTTTTTTTTTAACATCGGTAGTTTCTACTTTTTCCCATTTTTTTGAGCACAGTAACACTCCAGTAGTTTCCAGAATACAAACTGGAATGATTATGGCACATATATCAACAGACACGTAGTAGAGAATGACTGTACTAGACAAGACAAAGAGTTCACACAACTTCCCGCCCCTCCCCCTGCCTCTCTTTTTACACTGGCTGATAGTGGATGTTTAGGAGTTTCAGTTATACAGTAAATATAGATGAACATTCCCTCTTTATGCAGATTTTTAATTTTCTTAACTAATAGAAATTGCTAAGTATTTAGTAGCATTTCTTCCATTACCCTTTTTTAAAAAAAAAAGGAATATATTGTGATCATATAGTATTAAATTTATTTTATTCAAAAATTATTTTTCCCCATGGTGTTAAAAGGTACGGTATTTTGACTAAAGTTTATTTACCTTCTGTTTGCATGTTTGACTCATCCACCAGCACCTGAAACTCCGTTTCATGAGAAGGCACCTCTTTCTTGTCAACATTAGTACTAGGAGACGGTGGAAACTCTTCCTATGTAAAAATAAGATAAGCCTATCTAAATCATGATAACAATGTTAAAATAGCCCACACGATATCTGTATCTTTATTTACTCTGTCATAGCACTAAGGGATTAATGAATAATTTTAAACATTGTCTGTTGATTGCATACCAGTGTCACACATATTCCACTCATTCCCTTTATTTTTTTCCACCCCCTCCTCTTACTGACTACTATCTCTTCACCTAGGGTGTTTTCTGATTTTTTCACATACATAGCATTTTATTGCTTCTTTAGTACTCAGTTACTTCTTCCTGATTATTAAATTTTTGTATCGTTTGGACAGAGATGCAAACTGAACGTTAAATGTGCCTGAGGAGTATTAACCTGCTCACTGCCGGTTAAGACAATCCAAACCTTAACACAGAAAAATCCACTGGTCTTCAAGGTGAGGTAATTTATTTTATTTGATTCTGAATCTCCCTGGGTCTATACAGGTCTCTACTCATTAGCACAATACTGAATCAATAACTAAGCTTTCAGCACTTGTAAAAGTATAGTTCCCAGTACTTTTAACAAATAATCTACTATGTAAGTATTGCACTCAACATAAAATATTGGACATTTTACAAGACTAAATTAGGCACAATAATGATACACGATACCAGTGTTTTCCCAATAAATAAAGGCTCCTAATAATCAGAGATATGGAATCTGTGAGGATCAACAAACAAACCTAACTTGTGTAGGAGGAAATAAACCACAAAAAGAAGCATGCGAAATAAAAATCGAATAAATGTCTAAAGAGCATGGAGAGAATGAAAAGCCTTAGAAATACTTAATATTTGCATTAATATATTAAAACACAGTAAAAGGAATGAATGCGTTTTAAAGTTTTACCTTTTTATTTTTGCAGGGAACAGCATAAATAGCATTGGTGCTAAAGCTTTCTCCCCTTTTCTCATTGCTCTGACAGCTGGACTCTGCCTCTTTATCAGCATCTGAAAGATAGGTATCCATGTCCTCATCCTCACAATAATTGCCTGATATTTCCAGGGACTGTACAGGAGATCTGTCACTACCATCAAGTTTCCAGTTGGGCCTGCAAGTAGAAAGCAGTTTAAAGCCTGTTTCAATGTTGCTTACTCTTCCAAAAAAAAAACCCCACAAAAACCAAACAAAACCCCAAACAAAAACCAGTAGTAAAGTAGAACCATCAGTCTTAGAATATACACAAGTCCAAACAGCTGATACAAACAGACATCTAAGCTTCTGTTAGCTGCTAACAAGGAATCTAGCATGTCTATGCTTTAAAATAAATTATTAACATTGGAGCTACATTTTCTTCTCTATCTTAAAGAAAATGCCAAATTAGAGACAGAAGGTTGCTAATTCTACCGAAAGAAGAGTCTGAAATAATTATTTAGCATAAAAGAAATATCTGACATAATTCAAATGATTCCTCAGTGATCACCCATTTGTATAATTGATTGTCATTTGGCAGAAATAATACACATTTTCACTTGTGACTGCTGTACAATCTAAATCTCCCTCCCTGAAGACTGTATGCATGATATCACTTTATGAGAAATGGAACGAGGATTACAGACGCTTCAGACCCAATTTATGATGTGGTGAGAAAAAAGTAAGTGGCTATAACACCAGGAGTTAAATGAGTTTGCTGTAACTCTTTGCTAAAATTGTGTCATTGACAGGTTCTATTTCTAGCATAAGATATCAAAACAGAAAGTACACACTACCCCATTCTGAGCTCTGCAACTGTGGCATACGGTTCAAAGCATTCTTGTTCCACATAGGTGGAATCACTTTCAGAAAGTGATCGCTGCCGAGGCTGAGGAATAGCGACAGTGCGCCCTGTGAGTGTTGTTGCAAGGATAGCTGCTGCTAAAGCAGATCTGGAAGAAAACAGAATAAAACAATGAAACAATACTCATGTCTTCTCTGTGTTCCACATGTTATATTTTTTCCATTGCAAAATGGCCTTTGCTGTTTAAGCAAAGCAAAATGTTCACAGTTAAGCATAAACACCACTGAAAGTGCTAAGGGACTGGTTATAAACTATTAACTCCCAAAGCAAAGCAAAACTAGGCAAGCTATCGTTAACACAGCTATGTAAGAGTACAGTACAATACCTATTGGTTTTCCCAAATCACGTGCATGAAAATCATGGAATAGACTGAGTTACATTACCAAAATTGACATGGATAATTTACAGTACTTAGCATTCACTTCGGCCATAACAATGCTACCTGGTGTTGTGTTGAAAAAGTGTTCCATGTTCTGCTATTTTGTCTCCTAGTTTCCATTATTCCCTACTCTGAACCTTTTACTGATGACTCTGAAGCTGTTAATAAACGCTGGCACATTGCAAACTAGCACAAGCGTTAAGTAGATAGAAGTGCCCATTTGTAAGATGCTACAGAGTATAGCAAAGGGTAAGATGAAGAGGAAAAAACAAGTTGGAACAGAGAGAGAGAAATGGTGAGGACTGTAACAGGAATGACAACAACTGGAGGTCAAAAAGGAAGAAGAAATGAACTAGGATTACATAGGAATGTTACAGACGCTAGAAAGACCAGAACTGAACTAAACACAGAGAAAACAAAAGAAAAACTGCAAGAAACTATGAATGAAAATAAAAATAAATTTGGATTTTCTCTTTATGTAACTTGCTTATATAGCTAATTCAAATCCAGCGCAACACGGTTTTACATGCCAGTTTTTAAATCCAGTCCAACATGGTTTTACATGCCAGTTTTTTAAGTCCCTGCTTTTATTAATATGCAATAAAATGGCATGTTAGTAACATTTAAGTTATGCTCTTCTAATGAGTTAAAATTTCCTGACTTACCGTACAAGTACTGCTACAATCCTACCCCCTACTGTAGCCGCCAAACTAAAAATGGCCCTAACTTTAAATAGTCCATTTGTCTTTAATCGATTCAGATTTATAGTAAGTAACATATTGATAATGGTCAGTGTGCTATTTAGTTAGCACGCTTAGGAGTGGGAGAAAAATAGGTATCTTTAAAGTTCAAACAAGGGAACTGCCCCAATTAAAAATATATTCCATTTATGAAAAGGTTTATGTTAATACTGCATCAAGGACATGCAACTCTTCTAACCATGCTTTTTTAGTATGCTGTTGTAGTTGATGAACAAAGAAAAAAAAAAACAAAACTCAAAACCTACCTGGGCCTTTCTGGAGAAGGGTTTGGACTACGAGGGGGAGGGGTGCGGGGAACTGCAGGTTTAGGAGCTATGGTAGCAGCAGGGACCAGGCCATGAGCTATATGTTTCTAAACAATTTAAAATAAAATTAGTTGACAATGACTTTAAAGATCACAATGAAAAAGCACTGAATTGAACATGCACAAAAACTAACAATGCAAAATAATATAAAAAGGAAGAACAATTACATGCAATTAATGTAAACAGAAAACTTGAAATGGTTCCAAGTTTAACTTTTTAACATATATGAACAGCTGCTAATGAAGGTTAGAAATGTAATTTACATGAGACCCATGAATGTAGGTTTTCTCCCCACTATATCACAATCTGCAAAACCAGTATTTTAATTTACTTAAGTGTTTTTCCTGCATATGTACAAGAAAAATGGAGTACTAGAAATTAACTTTTTTCAAAATATTTGAACCCTGTTTCAGAGTAACAATATTAGTCTCTTTCTCGTAGAAAGAGTCTGTCAGTCAGAAGTAATTCTCAGTCATAGCAGTATGAGATGGAAGAAAAAACTATCACCAAACAAGTCTTGTAGTCAAAGGTTCAACCTGAATAAAAAAACCCAACACACGCTAATGTGTTTTTATCAGTAAACCCAACGTGTTTTTTTTTTAAAGGATAACATTAAATACTAGCTCAGAAAAACTGGGACCAGAGTTCCCTACAAAGAGTACTTTGAATGGAATCACATAACGGTCGAGGTTGGAAGGGAGCTCTGGAGATTGTCTAGTCCAAGTCCCCACTCAAAGCAGGGTGAACTGGAGGGGGCTGCTTGGGATCCTGTCCAGTATCTCCAAAGGTGGAGAATCCACAGCCTCCCTGAGCAACCTGTTCCAGTGTTGGACCACCTTCACCGTATTTTTTTTTAATTATTACTATGTGTAAGTTGAATTTCCTGTGTTTGAATTTGTGCCCGTTGCCTCTTGTCCTCTCTCAGGCACCAGAAAATACTATGTCATAATAAAATCCATCACCTTCAGACAGATGTTACTTTTTTATGAAGTAAAACAGGCCAAGTTCCTGCTACAGAGATTTTTTTTCTTTTGCAATTATTCTTTAATTGTCTTCTACAACAGGATAATGAACAGGTGAACTGGGAAGCATGTCTGTCTTTACAGGAAGCCACATCGAATAACTAAATAGTGCATTACAAAGACTGCCTTTTTACTTGTTTTTATCTTGCAAATGCACTGCTCCTTAATTCTGGAAGTCTGTCAGGCATGCACCATTTTGTTTACTAAAGGCTGTTGACTGTGGATATCTTACTGTGATTACCAGGGAATACAGCTGAGGTAAAAGGATGCTGTCACCTACAGTAAAAGTAAAATGACAACAGAAAATGAATACTTTAATTCTAACACTAAAAAAACTTCAATTACTTCACGTAAGTTAAAAGACAATACCTGGCACTATTGCTGACAACCTTACAGCCCCTGGCTGCTCTAGGCTTTCGCTATGAACTTGTACCAGTTCACTTTGCGGCAGTGACCGTGTGCTTCCAGGATCACCTCAGCAAGCGCTGGAGGCGAGCGGGCTGCAGCCCCGCCGGCAGCCACAGGCCTCCCTGGAGGAGAGGGGTGCCGGGAACACTTCCCCGCCAAAGCACCGGCTCCCGCCCTCCGGACACCTTTTTTCCTTTGCTTGGGATTTATTTCTCTCCCCATTTTTCACCTCAGTCAAACCGCCCCAGCGATCACCCGCGGGGCACAGCCGCCTTCCCGAGGGGCCTTCGCCCGTCCCGCCGGGCGCGGCCTCGCGCTTCCCCCGCTGGCCCCGCCTCACAGGGACGGCGACCCGCCCCGGGCGGGGCGATACTCACGAAGGGGCCCTTCCTGCCTCTCCTGAAACTAAACGCCATCGGGAGCGGGCAAGGAATGGGTCCGCCACCGCCTCCCGGCTACTTTCTCCCCGCTCCGGACGCTTTGCCACCGCGACCCGCCCGACAACAAGGGCGCGGCAGATTTGCTGCGAGTCTGCGCTCCCCCAATCAGCGCGCGCCTTACTCCCCCTTCCTCCCGCCTTAGCAACCTACCAGCGGCGAGGGCCGCCCCACCTCACCACCTCATTCGCTCGCGGGCGGCAAGGCTCTCGCCTCCTATTTGCGGCCGCCGCTGTCAGTCAGGCGCGCGCACTGAGGCGGGCTGTTTGCCGCGCTGTTGGGAGGCAGCTTTTCTCCTGAGGGGGTGGCGTCTTCTTCCCTCGTCCCGTCCGGTTGCCGCCGCCGCCGCCGCCGCCGCCGCCGCCGCCGCCGCCGCCTAGGGAGGTCGGAACGCCTGGGGCGGAGCTCAGTCTCTTCTAGGCAGGCCGGTGGTGGGCCGGTGGCCGCCCTCGGGGCCGTTCCCTCACTTCTTTCGGAGCAGGCTCCCCGTGAGGGCTCGCTCTGGGCCTGGCTGCAGGGTGTGGCTCGGGGTGTGTGTGTGTGTGGTTTTGGTGGTACCGGCTCGTCTCTGGCTCTTTTCCTTAAATCGTGCTTTAGACTCGGAGTGTCCCGTTCCCCACTAAAGTCAGGACACCGCATAAAGCTGGCAAACCTGAAAATAATCTCTCCCAGCAACTACCTTCTAATAATCTGTCTGGAGACTTCTGCCAGCTGAGGGATGGAGATGCCTCTGGAGTCAGCTTTGTAATTGAAGCAGACTTTCTCCCAGCAAGGGTGGATGAAGGCATAGAAAAGGTGGATGGTTTGGTTTGGTTTGGTTTGTCATTGGTGTGTCTTAATTCAGGTGTTTTTCAGATTGACTGGCAAAGTTGGGAGTGGAATTTGCAAGCCAACAGCCTGTATTCAAATAAACAGAGTTGCTTACCGCTTTCGATATGTTAAATGTAACTGTAAGGTAGCTTTGGGGAGGAGACAGTGTCTCTACCAGAGTATTACATCTTATAAATTTTAATCATAAAATTAAATTTGTGACAGGTTTATAAAATGTGTTAGTATCTCTTCCACATTGCTTTCTAGGGTGTAAATGCTACTGAAGTAGAGCTTTAAAGGAGGTCTGATGACAGCGAAAGCAAACTTCCCTGTGACAGCAGGATCTATAGTTGTCCCTTATGGGCATGTGATTGGAAATGAGAAGTGGAGAGGGTCAGAGATAGCCCAAAGGCTACAAGGTAAGCACAAACACATTGGAAGAGGAAAAACGATTCAGGCAAAGCATTCCCCTCTATCAGCCAGTGTTGTTAAGATTGGCTGGAATATGCTTTAGTCTGTGCCTGGCTGGTCCCATGTTTGTGGTACAGCCTATGTTAGCAGGCTGGAAATTCCTGTTTGTCTGTCATGTATCTATGTGATCAGATCTGTCATATTTGCACAGTTGTGGAGCACTGTAGAAAAGAAGCAGGAGTATCCGCTTCTTGGGAACAACATCAGTGGGGCTATTGGGAATATGCACCTGCACTGAAGTCCCTTGAATTTATATTCATACTGGGACTGTGCTATCATCTGTTGGCAGCAAAGTCAAGGTGATCATTTCAGAATAGTATGTGGTGTTTTTGTTTGGAAAAGTCCAGAGTTTACTGAGAAGCTATAGCACTTTCAAATCTGTAGTTTGAAAGTGCTATAAATTGGCATTAATAAAGGCATCACGTAATCCTTTGGATCACTTGTACTAGTTTTGCTTGAAGAGAAGAAAGGTTTTTAAAAAATATGAAGTTCGTTGTCAAGTCGCTAGGATTACTGACACATTAGGAAGGTTGTGCTATGAAGTAATTATTAGCTTGGTGTTTTTTTAACTACTGGGTTTTTTTGCTTTAACAATCTCACCTTAAGGTAAAATTAGACTCATCTTTGAAGATGGCTTGGGACTTGTGGATTTTCATCTTTCAAACAGAACTTGCCTTTTATATATTTCTGAAGTAGATTTGGTTGCAGGGGATGAATTCAAACGAAGATTGGTTCGTTTTAGAAATGTAAGTACTACATAAAGAGAAAAGTTTTCACTTGCTATTTGGCTGTTCCATGCTTCTGAAAACATTCTTCTTGTGTTATTTTTAAATTCTAGTGGAGCTAAGCTTTTTTGATAATTTCCACCTGAAGTCTGAAAAAAATATGAAGCCCTGTAATATTGTTGTATTAAACCTCAGTACTGTTGCTGCTTCTGTTCTTCCTCTGATTTGCTTTCAGGCAGCTCATACTTGACAGAAGTTTGCTCTCTGTTGCATTGCATCAGCTTGTCATTAACGAGGTCTTGTCTTCTTTTTTTCTTTCCATACAGGCCAGCAGTCTTGGGGGAATTGTAATTGTAGAGAAAACCCAAATAAGTGATCAGTACTTCTTAGCAGTACAAAAGCTTGTTGTGCTAGAACTTGGAATGGTGTTGCTTCCTGTGGCAAATCAAGGAGAAGCTTCTCAACTTATTACTCAGCTAGTAAGTTTTGTGTGTTAGTGGACAAACATTTATTGAAACATGGGACATGAGGAGACTTACCTGTTTTCCCAGTATCATCACTCATTTCAGAAAGAATACCTGTGATCTTGAAGGAACATAACATATTTTTTTGTTTGAATGTAAGAAATAAATAGCCTACAACAGTAATAGGGTAGTATAACTCGTAAGAAAGAGGGATCATTTGGGAACAAATTAAAGAAGTTGAAGAATATGATACTGGACGTTTTTAATTGCAAACTTCCACTGAGATGCCACTGGCATTAGGCAATCCTCACTTAAGTTCTCTATCAAAAACAACTTGAGATTTTGCTTTGTCTCAGGCTGGGGAAGCTGTGTTCTTATGTTGTTTCTCTTTATCCTTTCTCTGATTGCATCAAAGAGATGTCAAAAATCTTTGTTTTAATTAATGGTTGGTGTTAAACAACTGTTGGTTTCCTAGTGAGTCTTTGTGGATCTGCATCAAAACCCTTAATAAGGGTGCACACCTAAGGAGGGAGCTTGTTTTTAGAACTTCCTAGTGATAGCACTGAACTCTTGAGATCGAGACTGTATTAAAAACCAAAAAGCAGAGCTCCAGCAGAGGGCACTCGGTGTCACTTATGGTTTTCTTTTGCATCAGGTCCGTGAGCAAAGTAAGGATCACAACAGTAACCCCTTTATTCGTAAACAGTGTTCTCAGCTGGCAGAGCCATCAGTGTTTCGGACGGTGCAACAAATTCCAGGAGTTGGGAAAACAAAAGCTCTGCTTTTACTGCACCAGTTTGGAAGCATCCACCGGCTTTGTAATGCATCTGTCAAAGAGCTGGAGCTAGTAGTTGGACAAACAGTAGCACAACAAATTCACGCTTTTTTATGTTCCTGACTGTGCATGCATAGTGCTGTTTTGGAAAACAAAGAATTTTATTTTTTGTGAATTATAAAATTTTGGTTTTAATAATCACATATTATGGTAACTTCTATAATCCTGGTAACAACTAGAGGGTGTTGACTAATTGTCTAGCTATTACTCTGCTGCTGCTTCTTTACAGCTGGTCTGCTCATGTAGATTGAGCTGTGAAAATTACCTTGGAAAGAGGGCTGTAAAGTGTTTTGCATCTGTCTTGCACAAAAAACTGGTAGAAAGCTGTCTTTTTTTCAGCATCCACAGAAAAAAATTGGAAAAGCAATTTGCTTTCTTACTTTTGTCTTCGAGAAATAAACACTTTAATATGTGTGTGGTCTTATCTTCTCAGTAATTGGAAATGCAAGTTACAGTGTTTTTAAAAAAGTGAACATACGTTGCTTTATAGTAATAGATTTGACTTATAAATTGTTGGAGTTCCTTTGGAAAGTCCTACTGGAATACACCTTTGACTTTACACTAACTTATTTCTCTGGTTCCTTTTTCAGTTCACAGGGTGTTATCAAATTTATTACCTTGTGTCTAATATCCAAAATCTTGGTTAATTCATGTTGGACTTCTGAATATAGGTTGGCATAATTATAATAAATTACAATATATTTTGACATATTCGTTACAATTATAATGTATTAATTCTAATATCAGTTACAATTTACAAAGAAAATAATGTGGGAATTTTTGATGAAAATTCATAATTCATCCTGTTCTTCCAGTATTAATTTTTTCAGTTATTTGTAAAGAGGATTGGTTTTCCTGATACATTGCATTTTATTTTCAATTCTATTCTTATCCTATTTAGTAAGGGTGAAATTGCCTTTTGCCTCATGTACCCATTAAGGAGATGTGTGAAAAGCTTCTTTCATACTACTGGTGTTTTGGATCACAGCAGGAAGCCAGTTGAGCAGGATTTTTAACTCCCTTTTGTAAACTAAATAGAAGTGAATAATAGAACCATGGCACCTCTGAAACCAATCATCTCATCCCCCGGTTGGCTTGGACAGCAGATAGACCTGTTATATATATTGATTCCTTACGATCCTTATTGATTCCTTATGAAAATACACTTACAATTTGGACATAAGTATTTAATTTACTGAATAATAACCATCAGAATTTCCTTAACTACAGAACAGGATAACAACTAGGGAATCCTTAAGCTTTTCTATAAATCTGTTTGTTTAGATTTTATTCCCCCTCTCTCAGACTTTGTCACTTTGCTATGGAGACTGGATTTCACATCTAAAGGTATGTGGCTATTGACGTTGCAAACATCTTTTTACTACTTCAAATGGCCATCTGCTCAGTGTATTAAATAAAGTTCAGTTAAAGTAGTAACAATTAGTACTAATGGAGTTATAAGCTGAACTACTAGCCTATTGCCAACCTTTGTTTCTAGGGCTTTATATAGCCCCATACCTCCTTGTGCAGAAAATAAATTTGTTACAAATACTCCTTGGGTCTGAGCAAGAATGTAACTTGCTGTGAAATTAAAATTTGCCTTAAGTTAGCTGTTGGCTCCTACTCAGTGTAGAATGAGTCTTTAGTTAGCTGACAGAAAATAGTAAGTATGTATTTGTATGGCACTTGAGAAGCCCAAATTTTTACTTGAATTGAGGGGAGGTGTGGTTAAATAAAAAAAGACCCCCACCCCACCCTTTCCTCAGTTAATCATTCAGCTTAGTGGGAAGATACTTGCAGGAAGACTATCATAGTGGGTTAACAGAAATTAAGAGCTGGAAGGGTGATTCATGCACCTTTGCTGAAGATTTCATTAGCTGGATAGTAATTTTAGCCATATGTACAAAGTAAATCTCTTCTGTATGAAATATTGTATGGCAGGGTGTTGCCTATCAGTATATGACTGCTGCTGCTTGTGTATGTAAAAGAAGTGCTGCTACAAGTACGCGTGAAGAATAACTACTAAGAATAGGTGAGTCAAAAATAACTTACGACATTTTTTTAATGTAACCTTCATAGGGAAACTCCAGAAATATGTTAACGCTCTTCGTAAGGAAGCAGGTTTTAGACTATAAGTTCCTCTATTATACAACATAAACTTTTAAGAAAGACCGTTTCTTAGGTCTTTGTAAGCAAGGTTACAGAAACATGCAAGAGGTATGCCAGCAGTAAATAATGAACACCTGTAAATTATGCTGCATTACCCAAGCTGTAGCAGAATCAAAAAGCTACTACTAAATGGGCAGCATCTGATTTTTATTCTTAAATAAGTGTCATCAACATATTTACAGCTATTACGTAGAAAACTAAAAATAAATGACAACTTTAAAGTTTACACCCAGAAGCAAACTTTCCCCTTATTTTAAGTTTTGAGTATCAAACAACATGTATCTACTCTGTAGACGGCAATGTGAACTAACACTACAGTGTTAGCAATTTTCAACTAATTTAAATTTCAGAAAATAGAAGAATCTCAAAGAAATGTTCACACAGTTATTGGGGTTTTTTTGTCTCCCTCCTTAGTGAATATATATAGCCAATACTTGCTCATGAACTGTTCCAATGGGAGGAGGATGCTTTTATATCTATTTGGGTTTTTTACTTGGTATGATAGTAAGTAAATAATATTCTGTCACTTAGACTCACTTCTTTTCTCGTATTTTAAAGTATCACCACAATTTATGAACTCTAGATCAATATACTGGAACACGTCAGTTTTGAGATTTGTTCCACAGCTATCAATTTTATCAAGACTAACGTGATACAAGTCATGGTAAGTAGGTTAAATAACTTCAAGTTTGGAATAAAGCCTGGTTTTAACAACAGAATCATCAGGCATTTAAAATGTAACCTAGATCAGAAACACAGCACAGTAAAAGCCTTTCATAGTTCAGAAGATCTTTTGACTTCTAAACCTTCTAATTCTCTTCCAGAATTAAATTAACTATTCAATAGCATACACCTAGTACTCTCAGAAAGACAATGTCTATGCATAAAAACCACAACTACATGACACTGCCCCTTGGCACAAGGCTAGTTTCTCTGAATAACGTTATTCTCTCACCTGTAGCTTGTTAAGGTAATTCTTTAAAGTAGTGTTAAGTGATTTATTATTGACTCTAAACTTTTACAGTGAAATCACCCTTTAATGTGTCCCCTTATTGTTTTGCATGCAGCACCAGGTTTGTAATAAATAACTCCCATCTATCCATAGTTACAAAAGATTAGTCACGATGCTGTCTTTTGGAATTCCAAAGGAATCCAGTCCTCATGTAAGCAATTTTTCATCTCCATCTTGTTATTGCATACCTCCCAAAAAACTTCATTCTAACCTTCAAATACTTCAGAGTTTAACAGTTTTTGCCAGCCTCTGACCTTCATAGTGGCTCAATACACAGTAAATGAAGTCAATGGCATTTGTCTGAATTTATACACATGTATATGTATGAAGATAAAATTGATCGATATTTTTATATATACATTTTAAAGAAAACTGTTATGTTAACAGATCCTTCTGAAAGATTCAGTACAATGAACTTTCTGTATTCAAAAGTGTGAAGGGAGAAAGCTTCTTCTTCATTCGAGAACTTCCAGCCACAGCTGAAGGAAGGCACAGGGTGCTTGCAGCTTTCTGTCTATTTTTAGTTCCCCAACTTAAAAAAGGCAGTTTCAGTGGGGCTTTCTTGGTCTGATCAATCTTATCCTTTTCCATGGCTAAACAGATTAAGGAGTATGTCTTCTGCATTCCCACAGAGTAAGTTGCACTCTTACTATGCTGGAAAAAGAGAAGTGTTACAAGAATCAGTCACCCAAAATGGGTCAAAATTTGAAGATAACGAGATTACTGTGCAAACAGTTTTCTAAGGCAGACTAGAGCAAGCTTTTTGTGCTAATGACACACTAAGTGATCACAAGGCCCTTCAGAGTGCTGTGACTCTGGTATGTTGCCCATGTAGGCTCAAGGGTATACTATGCAAAGCGTAAAGGGCTTGTGAATCTTTTCCATGGGTTGTGTTACAGTTAGCATTTACTGGCTTCTAGCATAACTATACGATATAGACTCTAACCTCTCTACAAAGCTTAAGTATGTAGTTCTTGCACAAATCTCTGAAGGGGAGTCTTTTTGCTGCCTTTGGACAGGTTCCATGTTGATTGCAACTATGACAACAAGAGCTACTGTCAGACATTCTTTTGGGAATGTCTTGTCAGCCTTCTCTGTCTTGTCTTAGCTGTACCCTGAAGCAATTCGATTATATTCTAGTCTTCTGTTTTCAGTAGCAGCTTGGAATGGCAAGTGCAATTCCTTATTTTCAATAAGGAAAAATCAACTTCGTAAAACAAGAAAACCTAACAGCAGTAAGAGCACCTTGGTCACTTCTAAGACAACAATACTCCAGTGCCTAAACTTGCCAAGGAATGTTAAAAGCATGAAGCAGTGAATTTAGCTGAACTACACGTCTTCTCACCCTACAAATAAGTTTAAGTTATTTAGAGCTTAAGATTTTTTAATCTTGTGATCATTTTTCCTTAGTCTAAAGCTTCTACAGCAGCTTAGTAACGGACTAGACAGTTAAAGTCCACCAAAATAAAGAATACATATATTAATATAGAAGTCAGGACCATTTATGTTAACAGTGCATAGAAAATAAGTATGTAGTCTTGGATGATCTATTTCATTCCACCGTTGTTTCATTGTGGCTTTTCCAGTGCTGAACAGGGTCATGTTTTCATCCTCTGGGACAAGTTAGGGGAAAATAAAATATGCCCTGGAATTTATAATGCAATTAATCTAAGTAGCTCCGCTACAAAAAACCCCACCACCCAAGCATTCTTATGCACAGACTGTGCCTTAGCTTGCTAAAGCACAATAATTTAAACAGACTGTTTAAAACGGAACACATGTCTGAATGCTTTATGTATTCACTGGTGGAGTGGGGTATCTAACTACATGAAAATAAACATTAATCAGGGACTGAACCCAGGAAAGTGAAAAAACTCTCACATAGCCAATCTGCAAAACATATTTGCCTCATTACATACCATAGATGCCGCTGTATCCTGGCAACTGATCACCTCAATCTCAATGGGCTGCTCTCCCACGCTTTTGAATTTTTCCAGCACCTCATCCACTCCAAGCCACTTGCAATCCACCCCACCAACTGAAACAATGTAGTCACCTTCTTTTAGGCCCATCGACTGTCAAAAAATTGTGAATAGGTTATTATCTGGAATTATAAAGATGCATAAAATGTTTTGTCATCATATGGTATCTGCCCTAAAGGCTTTTCCCTCTTAGATGCTATAAAACCATTGTCTAGCCAGACATGTGGAACAAAGTGTACATATAACATAAAAACATTCAACGTTTTCCAGTACATAAATTACTATTTGAGTTACCATTAATAAATATGATTCTGGCATACTAAAATGTTGGCTGGTTTTATGTCCTTTTCATGGATCTCCTAAAGTAAGTGAAATCTGTTTTTTGTTACCCTATCATCCCCCATGAGGTATTTTCTCCAGTTTTTACTACTATTTATTCTGTATTTTAGTTTGTACTTCTGTGGTTGTTTCTGCCTTTCCTATAGCTAAACTGTGCTAATCACTGCATGCTCCTTTATCCCTTTGGGTTTTTTCCCCCAAAAGAACAACATACTAGAAGCTGATAATATGTTCTTTCCCCTCTTTTTCCTTGGGCACGTGCTACCTCTTTGCCTTGCCTTCCCTTCCAGATCCTCATCCTTATTGTTGTTGCTACTTTCTAAAGCCTTTATCCCTTCTAACTTCTTGAATTAGATGGGAAATAATGTTTGCTTTTATTATTTGGGACTTTTTATCTGTTAAGCGTAAACAGAGGAAGAAATCAACTGTAGTTTAATGTGATGTCAGGGATATGGGTACTCTAACATCTAAGGTGTATGTAGCACTCAAAGTGTGTTGAGATTATATGAACTGACTACACTGATGTACAGTAGAACTCAATAAATACTCCGTACACCAGTATGAGCAAGCTAACGTTACATTTAAAAGATTGCAATGCTACAATCTGGAGATAAATTGTTCATATTGCACCAATGTACTTACTGCTGCAGAACAAGCTGGATCAAGACAATAAATCTGTACTGGTGAACCTCCTTTAAGACTGAATCCTAGCTCTCCTGCTTCATGGTGGATGCGAATGGTACGTGGAGCCGTCCACCTCTGCTTGGCCGAGAACACTGTCAGTGGGCCCTGAAGGTAACGTAGCAGCAGGCACATTATGGCTTACTGTCATTCGTAAATAAGCATTTCTATTTTTTTTACGTTATAATGCTTAAAGCTCATTTTATGTAGGTTTTAGTCAGGTTAAATTCCAGCTACTTCCACTGAAATGGAACCATGAGATTTATCCCAGAAGTTTAAGATGTCCCCTGAAGCGCTCAGCCCTATTTCATGACTGTTCAGGTGATGCTTCAGAGTGCGATGAGAGCAGCTGCCGAGTTGTTCTGAGATCTTTTAAGGTGTGCAGAATCTTTTGGCTGCAGCATACTCTAAGGTTCTATATTACTCCATTTTGGAGGAGATAAATTGATTCGTGAAACATCACATATTCTGATCCTAACCACAACTCCCAGTTCCCTTTGCCCACTGTTACACACAACACAGAGCTACCTGAAGGACTGGCTTTGTAGCATGCAACATTACGTATTCTGCACACATCCCTCACCCTGGAGTGAATTTATACTTGCTAGCAAAGTGACAGCGGTTGGTCAGCGTTAGCATGTTACGTACCAGCCTGTGAAAGAAATCTTTAACTTTCACCTTGGAAAACTGGGGAGCAATTGTTTCTATTTTATGCTCCGTTTTAGCTAAAACAAAAAGAAAAACAAATTAATTTTCTCTCAATTATTAGTTAAAAGACATACAAAATTTATTTTTCTTGCATTCCAAGCTATATAGAAATTTCTCCTAAATTCTTACCAAGCTGTAGAAAAACTCATTTTTGTGGAAATTTGTAAGGCATATCTGAATAACCTTAAAAGTATTTTCAGAGCTCACAGTATCAAGACAGAAAACTTAAAACAATCCATCCGAAGAAAACTATGCTATTCTCCTTTTTAATTTATTTTTCTTTGAGAAATATTTAAAACCAGTGCTCATTCTTTCCCACTGCTTCCAAAGAGGAAAGAGTTGGATGTGCTGGACTAAGGTAGGAAGAAGCAATACCAGTCAAACTGAGTTAACAACTTAAGAGTTATAGAATATAGTATAAGAGTTACGTGTAAGAATTGTGCTACAAGAAACAGTTGTTAGTTTTCCCCCGTATGATTTTAGCTTTTAAAGTTTCCCTATTTTTTCTAGCACACAAGATAGTCTCCAAAAAAAGCTGAATTCTAAATAATAACCATTGTTATCTACCCCAGAAAATGATGTGGCCCGAGACAGAAACACTGTAAAGCAGCCATAACAAAATTCATGTATCTGTGATTGAGGAAACATGTAAGGAATCTGAACTCAAATGTACAGTGTATAACTTGTACATTATTTATATTATGGATGCATGTTATATATGTATCTAAAATAAAGGCATATCCCCATATGCACCAGTACAGTACCCTGCACCAGTACAGGTTGGGGGCCGACCTGCTGGAGAGCAGCTCAGTGGAAAGAGACCTGGGAGTCCTGATGGACAACAGGATGACCATGAGCCAGCAATGTGCCCTTGTGGCCAAGAAGGCCAATGGCATCCTGGGGTGCATCAAGAAGAGTGTGGCCAGCAGATCGAGGGAGGTCATCCTCCCCCTCTACCCTGCCTTGGTGAGGCCACACCTCGAGTACTGTGTCCAGTTCTGGGCTCCCCAGCTCAAGAAGGACAGGGAACTGCTGGAGAGGGTGCAGCATAGGGCTACCAAGATGATTAGGGGACTGGAACACCTCTCTTATGAGGAAAGGCTGAGGGAATTGGGTCTGTTTAGTCTGGAAAAGAGACGGCTGAGGGGTGACCTAATTAATGTGTACAAATACTTAAAGGGTGGGTGTCAGGAGGATGGGGCCGGGCTCTTTTCAATGGTGCCCGGCAATAGGACAAGAGGGAATGGGTACAAACTTGAGTGTAGGAAGTTCCATCTCAACATGAGGCGGAACTTCTTTACTTTGAGGGTGGCAGAGCACTGGAACAAGCTGCCCAGAGAGGGGGTGGAGTCTCCATCTCTGGAGACATTCAAAACCCGCCTGGACGCGTTCCTGTGTAACCTGCTCTAGGGTGGCCCTGCTCTGGCCGGGGGGTTGGACTAGATGATCTCCAGAGGTCCCTTCCAACCCTATGATTCTATGATTCTATATGCATGTATGGTTAGATACCCTTTATTTCTAGCTGTGTATACTTACAAAGGATATCTGGAGCCTGGATTAGACTGAGGAAATCATCTTCCGTCTCTTGCTGAGCATATTTGAGAAGCGAGCGCTTATGTGCCGCTGTCAGAACCTCCTGAAGAACATCAATGTTTCGAAGCTTTTTGCACAGACCACAGACTCTTAGAGCTTCTTCATGGTAAACAATGGCTTTGCGTAAATGTGCTTTCCCTGAAAAAAATTAGGAACTATTGTTCGTCCCCCACGGACAGTAAATACAAGGTAATTTTCAAATTGCATCTAGTAGCTGGGTAAAACTCGTAGTTACCTAGCTGTTTTCTCTGAACTTTGTCCTTTAAAACAGTGAGAATCGTCAGTCCTTCAGGCATGCAGTCGTACAGCTGGGACAAGGCTTTCTCCTGCTGATCTTCATCATCACCGGACTGCACTATAATACAGAATACAGATACCGAACATTAACCATTAGACATCTCTTGGTGCCCTGTTCCTTTAGGTGTATCGTTGTGTAGTTATTACTACCTTCTCTCCATGTGCAGTCAACTATTTTCACACATGTATATCAATGGGAATTTCATGTTTTTAGGACTCTCATCAATTTTATCATCTGCAGTATGCAATTAATACTTATATACTAGAATATATTTACAAGAGTTAAACAATTTAGTAGCATATAACAGATACAATATTTCTTTTGTTTCTGCAAAGTTAGTTTACTGAACTTTCACATTCTTCTGTAAAGGACAAAAAAAGCACAGCCTCATATCTGAACAGGAAAATGGCCACAAATTAACATATATTGAACCCCAAAGTTCCTGGCTCCTAGTCTTATTCATAGACCAGATTATAACTGTTTATGTGTTTATTATTGTTATTTATATGAGTAAGTAGAAAATGCATGATTCTTACATTCATGGTCACACAGAATGGTGGCAATGAAGTAATGTGCCAGAGCTTTGTAATGGTATGACTTTATTTGTGCCAGTTTAGACCAGGAATAAGGGATATTCTCTTTCACTGGTTCCTGATTCATTGCAGTGTTAACCAGCATGTAAACCTCTCCCACCTAAAATAAAGCACAGAATTGAAGTATGAGAATTTAACATTAGTTATTAGGAGCTCAAGTAAGGGATATTATATTCAGCCTTAAGATAATTTCACGTGCATCACATCAGAGGGGAAAAAAAATGGTTAGAAAGGGTTGGAAATAAGTTTTGAGAAAATCTGAAATTCCATCTCTGATTTTTCCCTTACAAGAAAAGTAAATCATTTTGTACAAGAACCGATGGATTAAGTCAGTCAATCTATATGGCTTCAGAGTTCAATTAAAACACCCTATAATAAACTATTTTTAAATTTCAAATACATCTTATTGGGTTAATTCAGCTGGGAAAAAGGGTGAAGCATATTACTTACACAGAGGTTTGTGCTTCACTTCTGAAACTGTGGAGTCATATCTACCCTAAAGTTTGTGTGGTCTATTTAAAACTGTGCTACTGTCCTTTATGGAGAGGAAATAAAATAGCTTTTCAAGCAGTGAATGCTGCTTTAATGGATCAAAATACTCCACCTGACAGAATCTAAAATCTTTCCCCTGCAGCTGATCAATTCTACAGGTATGTCGGGGTGGCTTTACAGGATTGGTAGGAAAGGCTTTGCCCATTTATCTAGTATGGAACCAATTCTATGTATCTACCACTCTGCAATGGCTCAGAAAGCACATTCGTATCTTCTTGGCATACCCCATTTTTGATGTCAGCAACTTCAATCAAGTATGAACACGACCTTCTGGGGCACAGCCTGCCTCCCCGTTTTTCAGGCAAGTCCCAAGACAGCTCTGCAGCTACCTATCTGTCTCTGCTCATCAGAGTCCTCCCCCCAGTTACAATTTAGTTATTCTTTTGGACTTAAGCTTTTTAGGTTCGCATAAACTCCAGCTGCTGGGAAACAACAGACCAGTCCTGTTCAATACTTAACCGAGAACTACACAAACGACCCTGTCCTTTTGTACTTTGTTCTGTGGGCAAGATCTGTACTGTTTGAAAAAGCAATATGATCAATAGCTTTTAGAAACCCTTCAGCAAGTTCACTGCCCAAGTGTTCCAGCATTTTTCTATTAAATTTTATGAATTAAAAAAAAATAATCGTTACAGTTCTAAACTGATGATATTTAAATTGCAGCTATTTGTATTTTAATCTTCTGAAAGGTTGTGATTCTCATTGTAGCTTGTGAGCTGTCCCTTGTTATTTTTGGGTTTCAGTAATGGTTGTTAACATTTAGGTTTAATAAATTCCCTTAATAACATAGTAACCTAGTAACATAGCACTCTAAACACTTATTTTAAAGACTAAATTTTAAGTATCATATTTTACCTTGGAAACTTCCTGTGTCATTTTCACTAGTGTGAAAAACTCATTGCGTATTCCAGGAAGACCAATCTGCTCAAAAACACACTCTTGAGCTTGTGCAAGCATCATTTTTACCAGTACGTTCAGCATAGCTGGGCTCATATCATAACTTGGTGTGTGAGTAAAGGTCTCCTTTAAGTAGCTTAGGACTCCTGAAATTACAAAATGTTTTTGTCAGCATTACCGAGAGAGAAACAAGTGAACTTAATTCTAGTGTGTAGCATAATCATTCAGACTGAAAGCATACTTTCCGGTATTGCTCTACAGCAATCTGAAGGGATTCTTCGTACACATGAAATTAAACTGACCTACAGGTTTTGCTTTGCACAGTTCTCAAAATTACAACTCGGAGAAGCAACAGGAGCTGCAAGTTTTGAGGGCAATACCTTCAGATTTGCTTATAACAGTTCTTGTGATTGACCATAGAGCTGTGCTGAACTGAACATGACTTGTATAAGGGAGTGGTAGGCTCAGGCTTACACATAGAACAAGAGAGAAAAAAGCAATCTATGCAGCTATAAGGAGGTGACAGTAGAAACCTTGGATGGAACGAAAAAACACAAACCTATAAACTTAATTAATTATGAATCTCTTTTTCAGATGCTGCTAAACGCACTATGTGTCCCAATGAAAGCTCAGTTCTACCCTGTAAGTAAACTAGAACAGTGTATTTAATAGGGTAAAATTAGATCCTGCTCTAGACATTTTTTCCACAAACATATTAATCGTTTTTATCATTTATCAAATTAAAACCAAACACTAACTGTAGTGTAAATATTAAGTAACAGTTTCATGGATGGAAGCGTAACCTTCAGCATGCATGTCATCCAACTGGTTTAGTGAGTTCTACTAGCCTGCTAATTGCTGATAATATTACAAAAGTGTAACGATAAGACCTCTGCTTTTTAAGTGTCCCAGCTTCTCTAATCTTACTTCTTGCCACTACATTCGGTTCTGGCCATGTTGTGCGGTATTTTCCTACTGCTGGTTTCTGAGATGTTTCCTTTTCTCTGTTACACTTGTGTCTTTTAACTTACTAATACACAAAGTTCAATTATGGCCATCTCTGCCTTTTTGCACCAAAAAACCCAACCCCAACCTTGCCAGGCACACCCCAAGTCCCGATGCAGTGCCCTACTGAAAGGAACTGGAAGTACAGGAGGGGAATTTTTGTTTTTCGTTCTTAACATATTTCTGCTCCTGCAGTAAGGATATACACACCGAAAGCTTTGCTGAGGATAAACATTCAGCGGAGAGAACGGTTAATACATGCTCTCTATTGTGTCTCTACCAACATAATGAGGAGTGTTACGGAGCCATGCACAGGTACAATGAAATGCCTCCTGAGCACATTGCTTTGGGGCCCTGCAAAGGTACTGGGGTAGCAAATGATGCGTTTCAATTTGTGAATTAATTCTGTTCTGCAAGTAAGTTCAAGTGTAAAGCAGTAATTTTTTTATTTGCAAAATGGAAGGAGCAGCAGCAAAATGGAGAAATTTTTCCAGTATTGACATTTCTTTTAGATGAAATACAAAGGTTGAAAAACAATTTATTTAATAAATGCATGAAGAAATATGATCGAATTTTGGTGATAGCTGTGTATTCAAAAGGGGTTTTTATGAAAGTCCAACTCTGTGGCCCACGGTTTGTAGCCGATAAAGCCACCCATACAATGGAAACCAATAGCCACAGATTGTTAGTGCAGAAATAAATCTTACAGTACATATTAATTACATAGGTCATGTCTTTAAGCATTACGTGTAGCACATAATATTTACAAAAAATTAGAAAATCTACTTGGAAAAAAACAAAACAAAAGCTTCTCTAACATGTCAGTTCAGGGGATATGATTCCCTTTGTTAGAATTTGTATTTTTCTTCTCTTGGGACAGAGATTGATTATTTTAACCTGTTTGCCTTTGGAATCTATGGAAAATATGTAGTCAACTTCCAATGAATTGCAAATTTCACCAGAGAACACAGTAAGATTAATTTTGAAGAGACCATACAGAAAACTAGGTTTTAAACCCTTTATCAACCCTTTAAATTCTTTCTTGTACAGATTTTACACCAATGTAATATTACTGAGGTAAAAGCAGCTGTGTTGGTGAAGCAAAAAATTAACAGTTAAGGTTAGGGCTATTGCTCCGACCTTTGAACTGCACTTCATTAATCATTAACCACAGTAGTCACTGTCTTTATCTGCATGTTCAGACTACAGTTACAGGTTTTGAATTAAAACTTCATCTCAGGTCTTCACTAGGCTTCTTGAATTTCCCTATTCCTCCTTTTTTTGCATAATGAAGTCAGTGGGATGTGCAAAAGTCTGCAGGATGTCAGGATGAGAGCAGGAATATTTGCATAAAGACCTTCCGGTATTTTTAAACTTGTACCTGCAGCCCTTTGAAAAGCCTCAACAGCATTTTCAAGTCCGCCCTGGGTCTGACGATTGCATCTTGTTCCGATCTGGGTGTAGAGGGCTCCGATGTTGAATAAAATACTAGCTTTTTCAAGCAACAGATTCTGCTGACATACTGGGACACCTGTGAAGGAATCATACCTTGGGAAACAAGTATTAGAAGAAGTGTTAAGATTAGCAGAGTCCATTGAAATAACAGTTATTTTCAATCTGTTTTTCAAAAAAAGCAGTGGAATTCTTAATAATTGTTCTGCTACAGAGAAAATGAAGGTGAACAGAAACACCATTATATACTGCGTGGACGATCTAAATGCTGCAAGCCAGAGAACAGCTTTATTTGAGGCTTAGTTTTCAGGTTTTATAGCGGTGCCTCCATAAGCATAGTATATCTAATTCAAAAGAGCCTATGAAATATCAGAGGCTGGGAATATACTGGGGCAGTATCCATATGTGCTGCTACGTTCTCGTACTTAGTTGTTGACAAAGATCAGCTATTGGCATGGTCAGATCCTCTATAGCTTGTATTTTTAAGTTTTTTCTTGCAGTTATGACTAGAAATTTAAGAGTTCCTCTTGGCTGCTCGGTAGTAATCTTTTTTCATCAGAAGAACTCTGAATTCAGTGTCAAACTTTTCTCATAGATGTAATAAAAAATCTGCTATAATAAATTAAGTTGTTCGTCCTCTCTTCTGGCCCAAATCCTCCTGTTAACAAATTGAAGGAGGGGAATTAAGGTCTGACCCATTCCCCATCTGGTTCATGCACTAAAGTTCAGAGTCCAGGAAACATCTGCAGGTATCCAAAATGAAGATTATTTTCTCTCTTTTTCTCTTGTGCTAACCTGTAGCCCAAGTCATGATCTACCCAATGGCTTCACTCTAAGCATGAAAAGGGTGTATCGTATTCAGGTTTACTCTTAACACTAAAAAAAAAAAGTAATTAACAACACACTGCAGGGTTGGGGGGGGGGGAAGCACACTGACATGCTCAATTTAAACAGAAGGCAGTTAATAATTAGCAGTGTTAAAAAAAAAAAAAAAAAAAAAAAAGACAAAAGACAAACATGAACTACACACTTACCATGTAAATAAAACTCCCATGTGCCTGGTGGGTGGGAAAAATCTGTTTTCTACATAACCAAGTTGAAGGAAATAGCTTATCAACATCTCAATGCCAGCTTCGTCTCGGCTGGGAGTGCGGCAGGCCTTAAAATACAATAGATTAAAATGAAGTGTATTCTGCTGTTACAGGGTGAATACTGAAACACCAAGGACAAAGCTCTGCTTCCTTCGGACTTCTGCATATCACAGATAGGTGTGGAATCTGGGAACAGTAAACTTAAGGCCATATGGATGCATTCCAAATAAGAGTTTTTCAGCTGCACAGTAGTAGTACATAACCTTTAAGGAAGCAAAAAGGATCCATTTGGCAAGTCTCAGAGTTAATTAAGGAAGCAAAAGGGATCTGTCTGGCAAGTCTCAGAGCTAATTAAATAAAGATTCTTGGTATTTTATGACAGCTACAAAGAAAGTTTACGTTTCTAGCATAATACAGGAAACAAACAATAGTTAGAAATAACCACCATTCTACTACAGTATTTTGCCAGATGAACTGACTTCAACACTCTTCCTGCTAAATTTAAAACACTTTAAAGTAAATCTTATATTTACAGGATTTACAAAGTTGTGTCAATAGCTCAATCACTTTGGATAATTTCATCTTTTTCTTCACTTATTCTTCACTTCAGATTGTAAAGCTCTTGGACAATGGAGATTCATGTTCCGTATCTCAGAAATTAAGTCAATTAGAATATGGTAAGTTATAAGTAATAATGGCATATTCTGATTCCATACAAATGTTATTCTTTACAATTGTAGATTAAAAGACCTCATGGTATGCCATACTTGGAACTTACTTGTCTCAGATCCATGAGATCTGCTATTTCATCTTCATACTCAGAACTGTCTTCACTATAATGTTCCAGAATAAAATCCTAAAAAAAAAGGTAAAAAATAGGAATACCTAAAATTAACCTATTCATTTTTTTTTCTGCAGTTGCAAAGAAGTACAACAACTGATTCAGTAGTCATTTGCATAGTGTCTACTCCCTTCCAGTCAATAGTACAGTAACATATAGCAAAGAGACTAGAAAAAGACAATAGAAGTAATAATTTGATTCTGGATCTGAGACAAGAAATTTCAGTCTGGTGCAAAGGAACCAAATGCCTATTACATCAACTCCATTGGGTTTTAAAACAACAACACCTAGTGGTTTTGAAAGGGACAAATGAACCCTGTTAGCTAAAAGAACAAGGGAATCAAGTGACCATAAAAACTTGTTAACAGAAAGAGACTGCCAAATTCTTGTCAGCTATATTAGGGCAATTCCACTTAAATTAACAAAGCGGCAATGGCATAAAGTGGTACCATAATCTGTCCATGGAGATTAACCTTCAGAAGTAAAAGCAGAGACAAATGCTACGGTTATGTAAGATGGTTTATCATGAGATAAAATCTAGATTGCACAATACACAGTAGTCCAAAAAATACAGAAGGTGGCTCAAATAGCCAGCAAAGCACATTAGACAACAAACAAGCAGTGTTAATGCTGCAACACTGTTTCCCAGCTGGGCTAGCCTGGATAGTGCAAGGTGGAGTATCACTCCATTATGCTGAGTGAAACCTTCATTACTACTTCCTTACACAATTAGTAGTAATCAATAGTCTTATTGGAACCAAAAACTGTAGAAGGAATTTTTATTCTCTGTGGTTTCACTCTACTGTCTCCAAAGTGGGATACCTTATAACATCTTCTGACTCCTTGTCCTAGTTAAATATGACCAGCGACGCAAATAATATTGGTGGTTAATTTTTAACACACTGTGATCTCAGTTTTAGGGCAAATAATGCAAATAATATTTTGTACATAATGTACTTCTGCTTCTTTAAACAAATATGAAATAGAAGCTATTTCTGTTAACTATTCATTTTGAAACGTGTCTCTGAAATTTACCTTGAGGGGGAGTGTAAAGTCTACCTCTTTGGTTTCCTTCAGGCCAAGAGGTACCAAGGGAATGCTGAAAGTCTCTCTACAGAAAAAAAAAATACAAAAAATCAGAAATATTTGTTTTCTGTTTGTCTATTGATAATTACTTTTGTTTCATTTGATGACAGAAAGTTGGTATGCTGATGGGTGTTCAGGTAAAAGGTACATAAGTTTATAGCAGTTCCTGCCTGCCCAAGAAAGTGTGCTTAATGGCCTGTGACTCCTCAAGAAGAGAGCGAGGAAAGCTACTTACCTGTGCTTCCTTTTTTTTTTTCACTTCAGCCTATTTTTCCTTCAAGGAAAGAAGAGGAGATTCTCAAAGGCTGGCTTGCTGCAATTTACCTCAACTTTTATACACCTGCACAAGTTCTATGGACAGAAAACCGCTTCACAGCTGCTAGGAGATGTGTCACGGTAAGAGCTATGGTATTTATCGATAGTTATCACCAGTATTTTACATGCTACCAATGGTTTCCTATGTAGAAATGATGTGTGTCTAACACAGGGAAAAGCAGGGCCAAAGCATACCAACTTTAACAATGAAAGGTCTAAGAGTAGGAAGTCTGAGAACTACGTAGTTTGTAGCCAATGCCAGGTGTTAACCTCTAAACAAGGGAGCCTCTAAGATATCAAAGGGCAATACAGATGAGAACCGTGCCTTAAAAAAAATCTGATCCTCGAGAGAATACACATCTGTATCACGGACTTAAACTCAGATCATATTACTAAAAAACACTAGCTAATAAGACTATTATGAATTAAAGAGCACCATTTATTCCTCAAAAACTACATATATTGCTCTTCCACTAAGAATATTACCCAACTATAAAAATGAAAGATCAGAATTGCTTCCAGACACATAGTTTGTTGAGTATATTTAACAGATCAGTATGGGGCAGTTATCAGGTTTATCTGATATTTTCCTTTTTCCTGAAAACAACTGATTAACTGTCTAATCATTGTTTAGAGTGTTCCATTACCAACTACAAAATCCCAGGGTGTGATTCATTTATGGTCTTATCAGCAAAGCCAGCAAAATCACTTTCTTACTGGTGAAAATTCCATCTTGGGAAGGTGGGAGTAGGAGTGCAGCTTCCTCAGCAGAGGAAGAGTCCTTAAACTGTCACAATCCAGCAGATGTCTCTGCTAGCGTGAAAAGGGCTTCCAGGATACAGAGCCAACACACCACTGCAGGTAGTGCAAATGATCTGATTTCTGATGAGGCTTTTAGAAGAAACCACAACACTTTTACAAAAGATTTTATCAAGACTTTCTCCCCAAAAGGAAATGAGACACACAGAAAAGAAATCCTAACTTACTGATCTAATGAATTCTAGTACCACCCACAGTCTCTGTAGACACCAGCATTTGTCATTCAAAGGAACTGAATTTCTATTTTTTAAGTTTCTAAGGTGCCACACCCATGGAGTCAACATCATGGGAGCGCTGAACAGTTAGGGAGGGGATCCTGGATTTCCAGAACTGAGCAGAAATAGCACCATGGTTCTCAATCCATCTGAGATGTGTGCAAGTACTGGGAAGGCTAACCCTCCAGGCTGGCGTAACACAATACAGGCTAACCCAGCAACGTGGGTGTGACCGCATGCTGATGACTATATGCACAATAGATTCAGAGAGCAACTATTAACAGGCTGGAGAGCAGTTACAGAGGGAATAAGTTATTTTAGCTGATGGAACATAAGAAGCGTTTAGAGCTTAGAATGAACAGCATCAAAAAGGTAAAACGCCTTTCAAAACAGACTGGGGAATAGGATCAGGAGAAAATAAAAAGCATACTACTGTCCAGCCACAAGCCTTCTACCTGCCTTCTACCTGCCTTCTACCTGCCTTGGGGCCTGACCTACTGCTTCACCCTTCATTGAGAATCCAAATATTTCAAATGTTCTTTAGCTAGAAGAAGGAATAGTACTTCTAGAGTCTTGCTCTCATTCCCACAACCATAACTTCCATACTGCTCTCTATGCTCACATGCATCTGTGAAGACTGGTAAAATCTTGAAAGAAAAAAATTTTCACATCAAATAGTTGTCAAAGTTTGGCATGGGAGTGGAGGGCAGGAACTTTAGCACAAGTTTCTCTTTGAGAAAAATGAAACACATATTTTGCATCAGGTCAGCATTCAGTTGAAAGAAACCCCACTGGAAATGTGCTTAGTCCTCATGTTAAGAATTCCTTGTAGTCCACCTGGAAGTTAACACCTACCTGAGAATAGTGCTAAGAAGGACCCAAATTTGTACCCCCCTCACATGAGGTGATTCAATTTGTGTCTTGAGCTGCTAATGCTAATCAAATAGTAAACGTTTAGTTTTAGAAGCAGAGACAATCATTGGAGTATTCAGGCAATGAATAACTTTGAAGTTTCATGTTTGAGGAATCCATTGCAATTTGAAGTTTAGTGTGCTTTTTAAAGTTGGAAAAATACCTTGGAACAATTCCAACTAAAAATTTCTCTGGTTTAGCCAGCTAAGTTATGGATTTCTGTCACTGAAGTGCACACCTTAAAGATTACCTCAAGTTTGCTCTGAGCTCCAAATCAGCGTTGGACTTCTCCAGGTAAAGAGAGGACTGTTGTATGCACTGCGTTTGAGAACAGGTATCAGTAGGTTTGCTCACTCCAGAATGCACTGAACCAATTAGCCATTCTAGTACAAGAAATTCTGCTAGGTGCCACGTGTCTCCCCATAAAGCCCTGAAAGCTTTCAATTCTTGCAATACTCTCCTCTACAAAGAAACTCTAAGGATTAGTGGTACATACCTTTCCCAAGTGAAAGACAAACATGCAGACTAACCCTTAGTCAACAAATCTACCATCAAATTTGTTCTCTTCCTATCAAGCTCTCTGTTCTTTCATGTAATTATTGTCCAGCACTCACATTCACCTAGAAACAATTTTGTTTCCAGCGGTAAACAAAAGATCTGTTAATAATTGAGTAACTTAGCTTTATACTTACTCTGTATTTTGATAAACTTCTACTGAGATATTAAGTCCTTCCAATTCTTCCTTTAAGATCTGCAGGTCTGAGTTTACAAAACTCAGTTCCAGTAGTACCTGCTCTCGTACTTTGTTGTTGGTGGTTGCTCTGCAGAAAGAGAGACATACGATTTTTTTATTGTACAGAAAAGCTTCTGTACATAAGCTTGGTTGACTCCCTTGCTATAGCATTCTCAGCATTTTTAAGATTTTTATTTTTTTTTTATCTCCTTAAGAGATAATACAAGACCTCATGTTTCAGAATGTATTAGGTATTTCTGTCAAGAGCGAGCCTGGGACAGTTACCAGATAACTGCATGCAGACACATAAAAGGTTTGATATTATGCTAATTTTTTTTACAGGATTAAGGATCAGGCTTATTTTCAGATACATTGATGAACAAAACTAAAGCATCTTAAACAGAATCACTATCCTATTCTTGGACTATGTGATCTTTTCCTAGAAGAAGATACAATGGTGGAGGTAGGGGGAGTCAGGAGATATTTTTTCAGAAGAGACTTCCCCACTTTATAAACTGAATAATGATCTGTTGAGACTTTGGATACTAAGAATAAGAGAAAACAACTTTCCCATAAAACTGTTACTACAGAGTGTTTTACAACCAAATATACAGATAGAAAGATATTTCTTTTTAATACAATACAGTTTTGTCTGTAATTTTATTTTGTTGGACACAAATAGGCTTTTTTTGTTTGCTTGTTTCCTTTGCCATTTATATACTTACATGACAATATTTCGAACTGCTAGCACAGTGGATGTTAGTATTTCCTACCCCACCCCAACGCAT
>VYZM01008474.1:19102-32541 GCA_013398915.1 Dromas ardeola | reverse complement strand
TACCTGTGTATTTCAGAATATTGCATCACTATTTCTAACCTGATTCTCCATACAGTATTACTGTTTTCAAGAGACTTAAACTGTTATCTATAACCACAGGTATGAGTTTAAGATAAAAGGCCTTGATCCATATCCAGGCTTAAGATATTGTACTCCAACAGTGGACAGTCCACAAATTGTTAGACAATAAAGTTTGCAGCATTTTGCATTTACCTTTATTGTAAGGCAAGATTCACCCTCATAAATATTTATTAACAACCCTCTCATACATTTAGTCTCCCCTTGGAACAATCCTTCAGTTTTATGTAGCAGCTTGGTGAAGAACGAGTTATTCCAAGGTTAAAAGTCTAAGCTTGTACTTCATATTATAAATACGTGTTATCTGTGAATTTTCTATGCTGTACTTTACTGAATACCTGAGATTGCTTAGATCAAGCAATGTTAACATCTGCTCCCTGCATAAGCCAAACTGGACACAAATACAGGGTGGAGTGGATCTTCCTTGCTAAAGGCAGCACCACATAGATAACTGGGTGAGCTTTGATGCTAGCAGCAATTTAATTACGCTCCATGTTTGGTCTAGCTTACCATCCTCCAGAGGAGGGATTCTAATATCTTTCTCAAAAACCGCAATGGTCCATCTTCTCCAATATGGCTATATTGCTCTCAACGTCCATGCCAATTTAGAGTTAATTTGATTACCTTTTCATGCTGTTGCACTGTAGACATACTTTAATGACAAACATCAAAAGACAGCAAGAGGGGCAACGTAATATCCTTGAGATCCACGTAACTCCACTTTGAATTCATTTTTGACTCAGAACTTCCAGAAAAAAAGTCAATGAAAAGGAAAGGGTGACTTTCAGAAGTTCTAAAAACGAAAGTCTTTGCACTATATGGATCATTTGTTTCAAATCTAGTGCTTACTTTCAGCCAGAAGTAAAGAAACACACATTTCTAGTTTTTTTTCTCAAGTCCTACTGCAGGAGGCTGCTTGTAGACAGCAATTGGTTTGCTTATTTTAGATGATGAAATGCAAATAGAATCTGAAAACATAAAGCTTATTTAGGAGACTGTAAATACGTCTAGTCACGTGAACTAGTGGTCAGGTTACTTTTAAAAATGCTTCTTTCAAGGAACTACAAAGTTTTAATAGTCTAACAGGTGTAAATTAATTTTAGATTTTTAATAACTTAGAAATAAGTCTGATCCTCTACTCTTCAAATAGGCTTAGCTCCCACGCTTGTCAATAGCAACTTCAGTATTTTAGCAGTTAATACTGGTATCAGGAGCTGAACTTTAGGACATCTTTAGGTTGAATATTAGAGTAACCAGTGTTCACATTAGGTATTACTTGTCTCTTTAGCCTTTCCAAAACACTCCTGAGTTGGCATGCAGAAACATCTACTGAATTAACAGTGCTCAGTTTCAAAAGCAGATATTAGAATTATGCTATGCCATGCAAAAGGTAGCAAAAGACCCTACGTCTTACTCCGTAAGTAATTTACCAGAAAACAAAGCAAAATGAAGTCAGTCACAGAGGCTAAAACTACATAAGCTTTGTACCTATCACCTCTCTTGCAGAGAGTGGAGATAAAGGCAGGTGACAGGCAAAGGGCAATTAATGGCAAGTTTAAGAAAAAATAATTTATTCAAGCATTTTCACTTCTCTAAGGGAACTATATTAACTATATATTCTCAGAGACCCATTTGTTCCTCCAGTCGCAGAGAAACAAACACAACAGGAGATTATCGCAGATGAGTACTGGGGAAATTTTCCGTTCTGTGGATGTGATGGATTGTTGGAAAGTTACAGGACTGTTTGCTAAGCAGTTAATTACAGGAAGTAATAGCCTCAAGACAGGGTCAACGTTAGGCTATTCCTATCAGGATAGCCACATAAGAAACTGTGTCTTAGAAAAGATTGGGTGGACAAAATATAATAGATAAAGGGCAAAGTCTCTTCCAGTTACCTCAAACTGTAGGAGAATTTGGTGGCAACCGTAACCCAGCTCAAATGAGATGTGCACTACCCTGCTACTCCTGTATCACACTACTACACGGAATAAATAAGGCAACTGATAGTCCTTTCCACTGTGGAGCACAGATCTAAAGGATCTTGGAAAAGGCAACAGCATAGTGACAATACCTTTATTTGCTTTAAGGTGTAAAAAGGACTCATTACAGTATTGAGCAAGGTTCACTTGCCAACATCACTAGCAATAAAGCTAATCAAACAGAGCAACATAAGAGAGTCTAACATTCAGCTAATTTGCTACAACACAGCAGCTTTGAAAGTGCACTTTATAGCAGGTAATAACTCTGTAGAGCTACAGCATTAAAAAACTCCAGGGAGATTGACAAAGCATCCAGCAGCATGTTAGGGGAGCTGTTAGGCAGACTGACAAAAAGCAATAGCTAAGAGACTTTTAAAAAATTAAGAAAATAGTAATTTTGTTGCTCAGGCAAGAGAGCTAAGAAGTCGTGATACATACCTTAAAAGATTTTCAGCACCAGCCCTCATTCTTACTGCTTTTAAGATCTGTTGGTTTAGGACAGCTCTTTGATTTTGCAGTTTGCTTCGACCAGTCTCAGCAAGAGGATTACACCCCTAGAATAAAGGAAGTAAGTGTTTTAGTTGCTGTTGGAAGAGACTCTGAAAAAGGAGGAACACTGAATTTGAATGAACTTCAATGGTGTGGGTTCTGTATGAATACAAATTAATTACATTGACAGCAGTGATCAGTGACAGACAGTGTTTCTTTTCTCAAACTTGGTCATTAAAAGCAAAAGAGACACCATGACCAAAGCACTTGACATTAAAATCCAGGCAGAAAATATTTGTTTTAATATTTGTTACGTACATGTGTGAGAGCCAGTCTGTTCTCCCCTAGAAATCTTTTGAAGCTGTTTTCCAATTACAACCAAATTTGACAGTGTTATTAAGTTTCTACGGGTTTCATAAAAACAGCATCTGGCAAGGCAGTAACTCCTATCAAAGCTTCTGCTGAACCTTTGCAAAGTATCAGAGTTCCATACTGGGATATACGCAGCCTATCAAAACCAGGCTTTGGTGGCACCACCATTCACAGTTCTAAGAACCTTTCTAAGGATCTCTGCTCTTCTTTCTTCTGGTGCTCAGACCCCCAGTACAATTCCTGTCCCTCCTTCCCCAGGTTCCTCTCTTTACATCTCAAACTTACTTTTGGCACAATATTGCATATCTGCACAGCTCCTCTTCACACCCAGGAAACACTCTCAGATCTTTAAATCTACCCTGCCCTAACCCAACAGTGCCCTTGTATACTGCACCAAAAATGCGAAATATGAATAAGCTTTTTAAGTTATTTCATCTGTATATGTTCACAGTGCCAGATGCAACGATTTATCAGCCCATTTGTTTTTCTTGTTACCTGTTGGCCAAACAAAGATTATATATTGATAGCTCAGTATCAAGTAAGATGAGAAACGGAATAGTAGGAGATGGGATATGGAATAATAGAACTTGACTGAGTAAAATGATGATTATACCTTTAGATACTCATCAAGTTAAGCCCTTAAAAAGTAAAGCACAAAATCCAGAATTCACAAGAATGCTCCTGTGTATGTGCATACCTTACACAAGCACAAGATTCAAACTACTGCAACCTGTGTTTGAGCAGGACTGAGCCACTGGATTCTGGTGAGCAGTGTTAAGCTAAAACTGTTATAGATTAATAGGACTGCATGTTTGTCTTTTTTTATCTTTTTTTTGAGGGAAACACAACCTTAACACCTTTTTAAAATAGAAGTTTCACAACAGAAGTTTCACTTCCACTTTTTTATTCTTTGCACCCCCCCCCCGTTTTCTTAAAAGTATCAAATCTTTTTGAATATCAATACTCATTTATAGCCAACCAGCACATGCCTGCAGCCTTAATTACTGATTCTGAAGCAAGTAAGACCACTCTTTTTTAAGGCTTACCCTTAAGTAAAGCATGTCCTTTTGAGTGGACCTGCTGGGCATCATTACAAAGCTTATCAGGGTCCTGCTGGATTGTGCATTACACAAGCAGGAGGCTCAGATCTGTCTGATCCAAGTCTTCCCTCAAGTACTCCAGCCACTAAATTACGCACTATTTTGGACCTCTCCTTCTTGTTTTTAACTAGAAAAATTTGGGTTTGA
This sequence comes from Dromas ardeola, assembly GCA_013398915.1. Taxonomy (NCBI): domain Eukaryota; kingdom Metazoa; phylum Chordata; class Aves; order Charadriiformes; family Dromadidae; genus Dromas; species Dromas ardeola. The sequence continues at coordinate 28,376 of VYZM01008474.1, read as the reverse complement.
TACAACACCACTTAAAAATCTCTTAACACGCTCTAATTATGAGTGGTCAGGCAATGACATACCAGCGCAACAAAAGCAAGCATTTAAATAGAACATGAAGTGCTAACCATCTACTTGGAAATTCGGTTCTTATTTGGGTTGGCAAGTGAAAGCAAACTGGCAATAGAGAAATGCGCTGATCAATCCAGATTACACTAGTTAACTGAGGAAGCACATAGCCTAATATTGTTAATTTCAAATCTCTAGTTTGAAAAGTTTAATAAATAGGTAAAAGGACAGGAAGCTTGTGCAAACATCTTCAGAAGCACCATTTGTCAGACAACTTTAAAAAAAACATGTCATTGCAGAAATGTTTCTGCATTGAAATACCAATTAGAGCAGAAACCCCAAACTTGGGTGTGCAGCGTGTACTCTCTTTGTTGAGAAAGCACTGGCAGCCAGCACAATACAAAGAAGACAAACTCTTTACCGGAGGACACACACATGTAGCAAATTCATTCACTGATGTCAGATTAAAAGTAGTCCTTTAACTACCAAATGCTCCTTTCCACACATTTATACACAGGTGCATAAGCAAGGCATACTTAAAGGTGCAACATGGTCTTGCACCCACAAGTTGCTTTCTGCTCTTATCCCGTTTCTTTTTCTGGGCTGCCACTGTTTTTCCTACTCCGCTTTTCCTTCACTTTGTGTTGTATAATTCTCTACTACTGGTATTCCAAGGCTTCTTCCCTTCTATCCATGCCGTATCTCATTTGAACCTTGCCAATTATTTCCTCTTGCTTTCTGCATTCAGTTTGAATACTTGATTCTCATCTTGGGCCTTTCTTCTCTACATCCCCATATAGGTCTGTGATGCTTTCTTCCAACTTCTTTCTCAACCACTTAGCCCAAGCGTCCTTCCTAATCGCATCCTTGCCTTGCCCTTGTCTTCATTTTCTCCACAAAGCTGCAGCTTCTTTGCAGAACTCCCTGCCCTTCCTGTGAGCCAAACAAGTTTCATGACATCATTCAAGTACTTCTTTACAGCTCTACATCTGGGAAATTTTTCAGAACGACCAACTACCCTATTCCCAAACCCATGAAGCTCACTAGAAGTGGTGTGTTTATTTCAGTGGACCTTTGATCAAGCTCCAGACCAGAAATCAAACAAGCTCCCATTAAACGATGAGTGGCAAAAATACAATGATCTTAAACTCTGTGCAAAGAGAAAAAATGGCAGAAATGTTTCCCTGCATTTCAGGACCAGCCACTAATCTCTGTATGAAGCTTTAATGCAAAAACAGCCCTGGGGCCCGAGAGGAGAAGGCACTGACGGACTGAGGTATCCGTACCACCTCCGGCATGCCTGGAAGGGCTGCACTTTTGTCTCCCTGATGAAAGGCTTCTTGTGGATAGAGGAGTCTGTTTTCAGGACAGGCTCACCTGCTGCAGGCATCTGCCTCCCATTTACTTCTCAAGGCCTGTAAGAAACTCTTAGTTTACCTTTTGGAAAATGCTGTTTTTTACATCTCCTGCACAGGGGATGGGGCCACTCAGCTAGTTTGTGTTCATTTGCAGGCTTAAACTCTTTATTGTAATCAGACTGACAGAAAACTGGTGGGTAGATGACTGCATGGAGGGCAGTGAAAATAACCAATGCCTGCAAAAAAAAACAAAAAGGGAAATACACATTGTGGGGAAGATTCCCCCTTGTGTAAAGCATACATTCTGTGTACTAAAAAGTTATTTATCAGGTGGGTCCAAGCAAGTGCTTCATTTTGTTTTCCTCCATGCAGAAGGTCCCCTTCCCAGACAGCATTTGTAGTTGGTTCACATTTGGACAATCCCAAGAATGTTAATGTTCAGTTCATTACAATATCTGGCAGCCAAACTTCCAGTGGAAACTGGCAGCAGCTTCCACACCTACTATTTCATCTCATGTCGACAGGATGCTAGATGCTTCATTTAATTACTGTTTATTTCTTTGCCGAGCCACAAGAACTTGGATAGTGAAGTGGATTTTACCCTGGCTTATCCACTATCAGTAAAACTATTAATTAAATAGCAACAACAGAATGGTTATTACTAAGGAAGTTGCAAAAATGACCAAGAATAGAGTACGATTTAAGCTTTCATTGCATGCCGGGGGTGGGGCAGGGGAGGGAGGAAAAAAACAAGTAAATAGAGTAACTCTGCTGTGACAATTCAAAGACAATTCAAAGACAATTCAAATAGTAAACTCAGCAATCAGCTTTAGAGCCTTTCCTGCCTCTCAGAGCATAGCTACACTTCATAAAGAAGTGTTTAAAATCCTTAAATATTATTATACTTAGCTCCTGAAGCAATAAAAGCTTCTTAAAACCTTAAGTTCGGTTAGCTAGTTACTTTATTTCTTCCTGATTGGTTGAATAGCATTGTTGAACTGCAGAATCAGGAAGCTGGTATGTTTTTAATATATCATTTTCAGAGGCAAGACCTGCACAAGAGTTACAGATTCTTGCCGTGTGTTATTTATGTACCGAGTCAGGTAACATCTTGAAAGAAACAGACACTGATTATTTTTTTTTCTCCCTCTCTGGGGAGACCCCCCTGCAGTGCTGCCTCCAGCTCTGGGGCACCGACAGCAAAAGGACACGGACCTCCTGGAGCAGGGACAGAGGACGCCACAGAGATGCTGGGAGGGCCGGAGCCCCTCTGCTGTGAGGACAGGCTGAGAGAGCTGGGGGGGTTCAGCCTGGAGAAGAGAAGGCTCCGGGGAGACCTTAGAGCCCCTTCCAGTCCCTAAAGGGGCTCCAGGAAAGCTGGGGAGGGACTCTGGATCAGGGAGGGGAGCCACAGGATGAGCGGGAACGGTTTTAACCTGAAAGGGGAGATTTAGGTTAGATACGAGGAAGAAATTCCTTCCTGTGAGGGTTGTGGGGCAGTGGGACAGGTTGCCAAGGGAAGCAGTGGCTGCCCCATCCCTGGAGGGGTTCAAGGCCAGGTTGGACGGGGCTCTGAGCAACCTGGGCTGGTGGGAGGTGTCCCTGCCCAGGGCAGGGGGTGGCACTGGGTGGTCTTTAAGGTCCCTTCCAACCCAAACCATTCTATGGTTTTGGACAAATGAACATGACCTCCTGATGAAGGCTGGCCTATGCAGGGCCTGCACATTTGACAGCGATCCTCTGACTAGCTAATGGGGTGTGCTGACAGAGTCCAATGGGATGGCTGCTTATCTCTTGTTAGAACCGATGCCTGAGCTTAGGTGGCAGGATACCCCACTGGGTTTTATATTTAAGTTTATAGACATTATTCCCCCCACACTTATCTGGCAAACAGCTGCATTATGAATGTGATGCTGTCTCTGTCTGGCCAGGCACAGCCTGCTCATGAGCAGGAGCTCAAGCAGGGCCAGGACATGGCCGGCTGTTTGGGACTCGCGTGGGATTTGGGGGAGATTTTATTCTACAGACTGCATGGGGGAAGAGAGGGTAGGGATGCAAGCCTGTTGCCATGTACTCCAGGTTAACTATGGATGGACGGTATCCTGCCTCTGTATAAGGCACCAGTGCTTACCTCCATCCGACGGAGCTTTCAAACCCCCCAGTCTAAGGGGCACAGGCAGTATCCTTGTGGTTTTCCAAGTTCAGGCTCTAGGCCTTGAGCAACCACCCACCACAGAGAAAAGATAGCTGCCAAAAGTATGGGTCCCAAATAAAGAAGCAGTTGTATTTAATGTGGATGGCAAGACAGAAGCATTTTTTGATACCAGAAATCCAGTTGTGATGGACACAAAAATCATGAGTGTTTGCCAAACAATGAGTAATCTCAGTAAGCATTTGAAATTAACATAAATATGCCTTATGAAGTAGTGGTTTGAACTGTTAAAATGAGCCACACACTGTCTGAAGGTGACACAGAGTTGAAACTGGGTGTGCCTTCTTACTTAAAATAAAACATTCCTTTCCAGCCAGTGCAACCTGTGCTGCTTGTCAAGCCCAGCAGTGTACGCAAATGGCCATATCCTCCAGATATCTAAACGTGTATGTAATTTAACTTACGCACATAAGTTCTTTGGCTGTAATAGCAATTGTAGTAAACAGCATGATTCACACCAGTATTTCTAGAAGTGATCCTAAGTCCTGCTAAATTACGATGTTTCTTTCCTGGCCTTCTTCCACTACTATAATTAAAGCTTTTCTTTGCACATTTCTACCAGTTCAATTTTGAAATTTTAGCTATATACTGCAAGTCTTTCAACAGTAGAAGTTTTAACCAAGTTAAAAAAAAGCAAAAAAAAAAAAACAAACCAACCAAAAAGCAGGGCGGGGGGAGGAGATCTGGTCTTCCATAGGCTGGTCCACTTGTGCCATGAACAAGTATTTTACAGTTCCAAGTGCCTGGCCCCAAAGATTAATATAAAGTTTTTGAACTAATTATTGTATTAAATTCCAAATATGTATTTTTTTATACAATATTCCATCTTGTCACACCGCTCACTAAGCAAAATGGAAATTAGTATTTCATCAGAGATGCCTGTCTCTTGACTAACCAAGTTTCAATGATTCTTAGTTTCACATGAAGGCCTACTTTCAGTTTTAGGTTTTATGAATTTGTATGCAATGAGTGGATATGGCATGACAGGGGGCATGAATCATCGCAACACGGTTTCTGTCCCGCCAGGCATGTGGAAAGAGAAGAAACAGGCAAATAAATATTGCTGTGTCAATGCTAGTGTTGATCATTGCCTGGCTACTAATGACTAGAGACCCCCATGAGCTAAAGGCCAGTGGAAGCACCGGTGCAGCAGGTTGGCAGATGGACGTTATTAGCCACAGCTGGGGGGAAGCCCTGCAGAAGAAACCCCAAAAGCTAAGGAGGGGGAGGAGAGAGAGTTAATTAGGGAAGTGCTGATTCACGAGCCAGTTACCATACCTATCATCATTTTCAGCCTGGTGCTTCATTTATGGAACTACTTGTTTTCTGTTTTTAGCCTTCTCCCCTGACAGGGAAGACTAATATATACTCTCCTTCTTTCTGAATCATCAGCTTGGTCTATATGATAAGTATCTAGCCTCACAGATGGAACCAAAGCTTTAAGAAAAGGAAAAGAATATAAGCATCTTCATTAAACTGATCAGAATCTAAAGATTCATTAAGATAGCTGTCCTCCTGCTCTGCCTCTGTGCAGCAAATGGACTGCTATTCAAAACAACTGCTTTGAAGACGGGATGTGTCGTGCTGCACCAGCAGGTGCCTGAAGAGCTACAGAAAGGGTAAGCTTGGAATATGAACTATGGCTTTTTCTTACCATTTATTGCAACTTCCTGACTGATTAGGCCATTTGAAAAGTTACAGTCTGCGTAAGGTGTTACAAAGCAGTAAACCAAGATGGGAAAGATACAGTAGAAAGAACTCACCAGGTATCTCTTCCTTGCTCTGCTCCTACCTACCCCCCAAAAAAAAACCAACCCCAAAACCCACCAGGGTAGGCATAGCCCTACTAATAGATCACCATGCAAGTGTTGGATCCTGTGACTGGATGAGTACTACTTTATAAATATCCCGAGTTCTGTATATTGATGGGGTTTGAGGATGTTTACTTTGTGAGAAGTTACTGGTTTAGTGGGGTGGTGTGCTGTAATGAAAAAAGGATAAAGAACAAAAAAAAAAAAAAAAAGGAGAGAACCGCTTGAAAAAGAGAGTCGTTCTTCCCCCCAAGAACTCAAAAGTAACTAAAAAAACAGGAAGAGTTCTGAGAGGCCAAGCAATCCACAGAGCCACAGCAAGCTTAAAGAGTAACTTCCCCAGAGGTGAGAGCGGCATCCCGCGTAAGCAAAGCAGCACGAGGACTGACCTGCTTTAATTACTGTCGTCCTGTTGAAAAATCCTTCCTGCCTAAATGCCTTGCTCTACTTTTAAAACAAGTTGTTCTTTGCTCTTATCATTAGTTTTGTCATTATCTTTTGCTGACCACAGACTCTTGCATAGGGAAGAATGACCGGGAGCGGAATCTGGATGGATGTGTGGGATACGCATGGTTGATTCACAGGTTGCTGCCAGTAACAGTGAAAGAATGTGGAACTCTGCACAGAGGTGGAGGCACAAGGCTGATGCTCCAAGAGCACTTGCACCACCCAGGAGTACTGGTACAGCACGCCCTGGCAATGTACCATGGAATATATTGAACTAAGGTATCCGCGTGTGATGGTTGAGATAAACAAAACAGTAGCAAAAATAGTTTCCTGGTGTGTTATCCTCCCAGAAAGTACAAAATTCTAGACAGAAGCTCCATCTTCTTTTTGATGGAAAGCAAGGTGCTGCTTCACCTTGCCAGATCCTCTTCAGGACACCACCAAGGATTTTGTTGTTTTGTTTTTAAAACTAAAATCCTTATCACAAGTTTGGTTGCAGCTAATCAAACGGTTAAAAAGGGTTGTTTTGAGGGGGAGATATAAGGGGAAGGGAATAAGGGCAACACTGACAGAGTTGCATATGCTCCGTGTGGCCCACACAGGTAATTTCCTTAAAACTAGATACTTAAAAACAAAAAAAAAAAAAAAAAAAAAAGGAGAGCATCTGAGCCAGCTCAAAGTGTCTTACAGGTTTAAGGAAAATTTAATTTTGCCTGTATAAATGACAGGCCTTTGCTATGAGGAAAAAGGAGATAATAGACAGAGAGGGGGTAAAGGAAAGAGGAGAAGGTCCCTACAGCGCAACTCTGACGTTGCAGGACGGGAACGAAGAAAGGGAGTCTGAGGAAGGGTGCAAGTGGGCTGCAGAAGCTGCCACCCAGTGCTCCTCAGACTCACCTGACAGCATCACTGCGAGCCCAACCTTCTAACGTGGTGACAGCAGTCACACCAGGAAACAGGACTGGGTACCTGTTTCCCCATTTCTGGTCACGGCCCTTTATGTAGAGCCAGTCACAGTTTTACAGCACCTCCTCCCTACAGGAAAAACAAAAAAAGTGCTAAACAAGAATTAAGTAAATAAGTTGTTTTACATATTGTGTCTTGGGGATACTGAGGGTTGCTTTCTGTTACACTGTATTTAAGACTTTAAAAAGCATAATACACAAAAGGGCACTATACAGACTTTGAGTATACTTCCCACAGTAATCCATTTATCAAGAGAAAATATGAAATGGATATTGTGTGAACTGCTCGATATTTCTCAATTATAAAATTTCATTGTGCACAGTATTTTTGCAAAGTATGGAAGGCAACCTCATCGTGCAAATAGTGCTTGGAAGCCCTTTTGTGACCAGGACTGATACGAAGCAAGGGTTTTCACGTTGTTACACAGCTTATAGAATAAAAAGACAATTAAGTAAGTGCCTTTTCATCTAAAAACATGAGGACTAGCCTTGGAAATTGATGCGATTCTGCACCAACAAAATTGGTAAACCAATCCTAGAGTCCTTTCAGGAAAACAAGAAGTGTGATTTTAAAAAGGGAGGGGAAAGGAATACAAAGGAACAGGGGAGAAGGGAGACCCTGGACACACACGAACAACGCAATCACTAGTTTCGGTCACATGAAGTCCCCTGGCAAGCCACACAGATGAACACATAAGGCCCGAGGAGACTCTGCCCAAAGTATCTCCTTGGCTTCACAGCTTAAGTCTATTCAAGATTCCAGGAGTTGGACTGCTTTGGTTTTTCTTTCCTGCCCCCTTCCAGAGCTACTGAGTCAGAATGAAAGCTCTGATCTTTGAGACCATTCAACTAATGTATAACAAGGAATACTGGTTTCCTGCTTACATCTAAATTTTAGGGACAGAAGGCTTTGAGCATCTAGCCTGATCTGAAGTTTACAACTTTATTAAAGACACTTATGAGCTGGATGAACCTTTCAAAGATCTGAGTGAGCAGAGGGAATAGCGTAGCGCTGCAACGCTGGCTCACCCAGATTTATTTAATATCAAATTCATATCCATTTCCTACTGCCTTAAGATAAAAGTAATTCAAAAATGGGGAAGATGCTCATGATTAGGTATAAAATTGACCTTACAGTATTTTCATATATGAGAAAAACTTCATTCTCTTCCAGGATACGGGGTTTACACTGATCGAATGCTGTTTCAGTGAACTTATCCCTAACATAAAGCAATTTAATTGAAAATAAACTCAGCCCTTTAGCTAAAGTCTGAATGCAGAAGATATACTCCTCTTATGACTTATGAAGCACAACTTGGCTATTAAACTTCATTTAGTCCTCATCAGTAAAAACAAATAGGTGGAAGAGTTGATTTATCTAACTTAACAAGTTCATGAAAAGTCAACTTTTTTTTTACTAACATCCCTCAAGGCAGTCTATGAGCATCCCATACTATAGAAAATATAGCTGTGAAAACTCTAAATAATTATGACTTTGCCACACTTCAGTATTTCCTGCTATAGACTATTAAGAAAGAAGTGATTACTCACCAAATATTATAGTAGGATTACTCAAATTAAGAAACCAGGCAAGACTGGGTAAAAGTTTTGTTTCACCCCATCTAGTTATTTCCACGGCAGTACCGACTGCTCACAGCGCGGCTGGCACAGGTACAACTTCACTCTTTCCAGCTGCCAACAGTTCCTCTGCTAAAGGGTGATACTGCTGCTTAACCTCCTGAAAGCTTATGAATTTGGTAAATAGTGGGGGCAAAAAAACCAAACAGCCTGTGAAGAGGCAGCCGAGCGAGGCCGACGTGCCCTCTCCATGTAACCCCGCTGCCCGCAGAGGTGCGCCGGGGCGGGGGGGAGCAGCGACAGCCTGGTGTGCGAGGCTTTTCTTCCCTCTGCTCCGCAGAACAAACTGTTTGTAGTGTCGGATCCAGAATCCACGGCGAACTCCGCGTTCCTCCACCCCTGCTCGGAGCCCACCAGCAAAAAAGCTCGGGGGCGGCGTGGGGGGGACGACTCCCCGAAAGCGGCCGGCGCTGCCGGGGAAGTCCAGCGGAGCCCGCGGGGCTGCCTCGTAGGCCATAATTAACTGTAATGACTGTTGTGGAGGAAGAGCTCGGGTGCAGGTTATGGCACAGGCCGCCCACTCAGTCTGAAAAATAATTAGGGCAGATGTTCATTAAGAACTTCCTAAGGAGCCTGTTAACTTCGCTGCCTGACTCCAGTGACCTTTCCTGCGGGTACACCGCGCGCTTTACTAGAGAGCGAGCGCGGAGCGCACAGGGCAGAGCGCGGGGACGGGAACGCTGTCATTTCGCTCGTTTTGCGGAGGCACGAGCGCTCCGGTCCCGCCAGGTGCGGCCCGACCCGGACACACCGAGCAGTCGCGACGCGGCCGCCGCGGAGCCGAAACCCGCGCAG
>VYZM01008474.1:0-18793 GCA_013398915.1 Dromas ardeola | reverse complement strand
CGCGTCCCGGCGCGGGGGGCGGCCGGGCCCGCTCCCCTGGAGCCGGGGCTGCTCCTGAGGCAGAAAACGGCCGGAGCCGGCACCTCGGGGAACGGGAGCCAGAGAGCTGCCCCCGCGGAACTGCGCTCTGCCCCATTCTCATCCTTCTCGCACCAGTACCTCTTCCTTTTTTTTCAGTAATCCGAAGGATACTGGGTGAATGTATCAAATTACGCGTTCAATAGAAATAGGGAACGCGGGAAAGTGGTTTAACTTGGTCCAATTTCTATGTGGGGTGTAAAAAAACGTTTTAAATTATTTCTGCGCTATTAGAAAATAGAATCATAGAAACATAGAATGTGTTGGGTTGGAAGGGACCTTTAAAGGTCATCTAGTCCAACCGCCCTGCAGTAAGCATGTACTTGCCTCCAAGATTAAAATGTACTTGCCTCCCAAATTAAAAAGGATTTTAAAATTTTAATCTTTCAAGATCAGTGTAAAACTCCAATGCAATACATATAAATTAGTTTAAGTTAATACAAATGAGAGGCAAACTCGTAATTTGCCAACACAGGCCATGCTGATAGGATCCGGCAATTAAACTAGTATTAATGTGACAATCTTGGGAGTTGTCACTGCTTCGACTGGATTTACTGAAAACTGATCCCATTGAAAGGCTCCAGCTCTTACTCCAAATAACGTCCTAAGAGTTTGTAGCCAGGCAAAAGGGTCAAATAGTTAACCTGATGAATGACTCCTATCATGGGCATGTGTAAAACACAAATTTGCAGACATTTCTCATAGTACAATACTTCTAACACACCTTGGTGACAAAATGCAGCCTTTCTTCATTGCTGGTGGATTCTCTGAATAAACCAAAGTCAGTGGTGCTACATACAGCAAATTTCCACAGCAAACCGAAGAGTCCTGGGCAGCTCTTACAGGCTCCTCCCGTTACTGTCCTGGGTACATCACCCAGTGCCCCACAGCCGCCCGATCGCACTGTGCCCTCCCCTCGCTTGGGTAAAGGGCCCTTCACCATGATGGCGTTAGGACCGATACCCTATTTCTTAAGTAAGCCATGGTAAGTTTTGTCTGCATGTGGCGAATATGCTCTTCTGCAAAAGGCACAGAATGACTGCATGGTGTCAGCGGCCAGGGCTGAGCTGGGTAATGAGCGGGTAGCAGTGCTCCCTGGCTCTGGAATGTAAATTGCAGCTTACAGCATTCCAAAACCTGATGTACCCTGCAAAACACATATCCCTGCTCTTCTCACCAGATGGTTAAACATCTTGTCTCTGGTAGCTTTTTGATTGCTATTAGAATTCCTAAATAGAGGTGGGTTCATCCCACAGACTTTCTCAGTTTCTCAGGATTAATCAGAGGTTTGGTTTGCTGCACTGTAATGATGGAGTAACGACAGGCTAGGAGTCTGGGACATGTGCACTCAGAGAAAGCGGTGATAGGTGCAGGTGTTTGGTTGACTTATCTTTAGTATTAGAAGAGACTAAATTCAGTGATCTGGTGCACTGGACATGGCACTATCTCTGAGAAAGCATCAAGTGCTTCAGAATTTGCATCCAAAGGAGATCTGCACGTTGTGCCTAAAGTATTGAGATTGAAAGCAATGCATCTTATCTCTGCATCAAATCTCTCTCTGTTTTACAGAACTTGTTTCTCTGGCTTTGTGCATCTTCACAGATCTTCACCAGGCAGGTGACCCGGACAATGGCCACACTGAAAACAGGCACAGAATGGTAGAGACTGAGTTGTCACAGACTTTGTCCCACAATAGCAGAGGTAAGAGGGACCAGAATTTGGATAGCCTCACGGCACACACACCACAGTAAATATGGTATCTATGTATGTGTACAGATTATGTGCCATATTTCTGTTATGTTTGTATCACTCCACTTGCTCAGTTAATCTTGTCCTTCTCCCCCTTCTTGAAAAATATGTGAATATATGAAATTCCATCTTTAGTCTTCTCTGTGGCCGCTAGGAAATGGTCTCAGTTTGGGAAATTCATTTCCTGCTGGGACGTGTGTTGGTGCACTGTTACATACTGAAGAGATGAATCTGGTTTGACTTAGCAGGGGCAGATGCTGTTCTCCGGAAAGAGGTGATTTTTTTTTTGGTGATTTTACAGGCCTTGTGGCTACAGGATGGTAACACGTGCCTCAAAGACAGCTTTTGTCACAGAGACACACAGGCTTATCAGCAAAAGCACATTAATGATCCTGTGTGAAGGGAGAAGTATGCATCAACTACTGCCGTTTTTCCAGCTTGATTCTTGCATTCTAATCTGACACATGGTTACATGTTTCTCCTCCTATTGTTGGTGGCTTTGAATAGTAAACTTCTGTTCTGAGTGGAAGAAGAAAAAGATTTCGTCAGTAACCCTGGCAGCCTGTAGCTTTATGGTCGACGAATCCAACTGCAGCAAGTTCGTGGAGTTGGCATCATCCTTTAGTTCTGAAGAGTGCAGTTCTTAAGGAGCAAATTTTGGCTACTGTGGGGAAGTTTTAGGTGAGGAGAGAGGAAAAGGGATCATTGGTTGATTTTTATTTTTTTCCCCCACTCTCATCTCTTTCCAAATATTTATTTTGGGGGAAAAAAAGAAGAGATTGAGAATGGCAAAAACACAGGCCCAGTAGCAATAGTGATGTGAATCTGCTTTGAGACTGTTATCTGTCTATCGGACAGAGAAGACTTTCAAGTTGGAAAAGTTTGAGAGTAAAGAATGAGAAGTTGTTCTCATAAAAAAAATAAATTCTTCTGCATTTTATGACAGACGAACTGAAAAGCGACCAGACAGGAACTGCAAGTAAGAAGTGCCAGTAGAAGGTTTCGTCACCAAGATATTTACTGAGCGACAGCAAAATGATACAAAAATGGTACACAGACTCAGCATAAGGGCTTTGGATGGCCATGGTATGGTGGGCTGTAGCTGCAGCATTTCACTGCTGCTGCTTCAAATTAACAGCATGGGGCCACGGGTTAGCTGCAGCTTCATCGTCGCTCAGAAAAAATCCCAGTGACTACTGAACAGCTGATGTGTCTTGTCTATTCTACTGTGAGATCCTGTTGGAAAAAAGACATTGCCGTTTCAGTGGGAATTAAGTATGTAAGGCCAAACATGGGCAAAACCATCACCACTTTCCCCAGACTGCCTTTTGATGAAAATCTGTGTGCTTCAGGACAACATTAATTACCTCTTTTTTTGTAGTGCTAGTAGAAGCTACTAGTGCTTTGTAGAAGCTAATACAATGCCTCGGGGTCTCTGCTTCATGTGTCTTTTTCCTCAACTGAGTAGCCATGTGTTGGCAGAAGGAATATTTGGGGGAATACTCCCATCGAACGCAAGATAAGGCAGAGGTGAAGTCAAGCTGTTTGTCTCTTTTTGCTGTGTTTTGAGAAATAACACGGTAGTGTATTTAATATGATATTTTTATACTCCCTGTACTTACGTTTTCCTTTTTTTCTCTAACGTGTTTTAACATCCTTGTAAATAAATCTTTTTTTTTCTTCCTTCTTTTATATATCAGTTATGCTGCTTTTAGTCTGAAGTTCCAGCGACTCACATAACTTAAAACTAATCAACAAGAAGTTATCTATTTGAAGAACTGGTTTTAAAGAATATAACAAAAGATGTGGGAAGACACTTTCACGGTCGACCTTCTTGAAGCACTAACTCAAAAAACGACGTTGAAAATGTATTGGAAAACTGAAGCCTGAAGTCCATCTATGGCTCGAGGGCTCAATTTCAGTCTTCTCTGTACTGGCAAGTATTTGAGCTGTCATTCAAAAATGTTGATTTTTTTTTTTTTCACCAGCCATATGATGGTAAAAATTTAATTTAAATGTAAGTTATACTGACTCACTAATATTTTCATTTCATTACAATTATCAAAGACAGACACTGGAATTACTGTCTTGTTTAACAGCTACAAATAGCAATTGTCACCTAGTTTAACAATTGTAAACAGGAGATAGAGTTTACCGAAGGAAATACCACTGGGATGCAACAGTAATTCTAATCTGATAAAAGCCTTAAAGGGAAGAAAACTTCAGTATTTGATTACCCCAACTCTTTGAACATAACAGACAAGATACTCAAACGATTTTCTGTTAACATTGTGCAAAAAAGGTTTATTTAAGCCTGTGTGTGAAATCAGTCATGTAGAATTGACTATTCAGGAACAATTATTTCCTGAACAAAGAGAAACAGCAACTCTGCTAACAACTCATTTTGCCACTATATGTTCTAGCTAACTGCTTACTAATTAGTAATGATGAGAAAAAATAATGCATGTAGATAAATGTCTGTGGCTTCTACTATATTGTTTTTAAGTGAATTACCCAAATTAAACAGAGTACACCCTATTTGCATGGAACCGTGTAAATATTTCCTATGGAAACCTGAAACCACATGAAACTCTGGTAGTTTCACTTTGAAAGAAACCAGTTCTGTGTATACAAACACACATACATACTGGATTAGAGCATACGCCACTAAACGTGCAGAAGTCTTATCTGCTAGCAGCAGGAATCTCTCGAGACTGTGTTGTGATTTATTTTCAAGGATTTCAAGAAACTGGTGGTACTTGCTTACAAAAGTTGTGGATTGATAGAATCTGTCTTCAGCACAAAATGAAGTGGTTTTCTGTTTGGGTTTGTGGTGGTTTAGGGTTTGTTTTTTAAAGTTATATTTTGCTTGTAGTGGATCTGAGTATTAAGGTAAAATGCAAGCTTGAGAAATCAAATTAGTCAAAATTGACATGTGAGTTTCTCATGGTAACGCTGTGAAAAGCCGCAAAATTAAAATCCAAATTTTGAACACTTGAGTCTTACCGGTGAATACTTACTGGTTCTTATGTGGTCTTTGTATAAAATATATTCAGGAAAAGTTTCTGTCGTGATACGAGACTCCCCAGAGAGGTGCAGAGATACCTGAGAGTGCAGAGGGATAAATCTCTTTTACTAAAGGTCTGAATGCAAAGACTTTGCACTGACTCCTGCGAACGTTCTTACTGAATATTTTGTAAAACAATGTTGTTAACCAAATTTTGCCATATATCTGCTAAAACCTGTAATTCAATTAAATCCATGCCTCCCCTGTTCGTATTGATTCAGAGTGCAGTTCGCCTTATACCTTGGTTTAGATAAAATCTGCCCGTTTCCTGAGGCGTTTTGCGAGGGGGCCTGATCTGATGTATGAAGTGCTTCCAGCTAGTCGATCGGACGGCTGTTGATTATCGAGTGTTTAACTTTTTTTAGCGTTACTACTTTTTAAAGGCATCAGACAGCATTTCGCACCGTTAATCTGGAGCAGCACACGGCAGCGTTTTCCACATTTCTTCACGGAGTTCTCCGGGCCGGCGGAGCCCCGGGCGGCTCCTCCGGGTTCCCTGCTACCGCGCTGGGGCCGGCGGGGAGCAGAGGCGAGCTCCGCGGGCCCTGCCGGGGCCCCAGGGTCCGGTGGGGAACAGAGGCGGGCTCCGAGGGCCGGGCCGGGGCCCCAGGGGACGGCGGGGAGCAGAGGCGGGCTCCGAGGGCCGAACCAGGGCTCCGGCGCTGGGCCCACCCCGGCGCAGGCGGCGGCGCTCCGCCTCCCTCACGCGTTGTCCTGCGCCAACCACCGCCGCAGCAAAATGGCGGCGGCGGAGTCCAGCGACAGCGATGAGGAGGATTTGGTGAGCTATGGCACCGCGCTGCAGCCCTTGCAGGAGGGTAAGGCTCGGGGAGCTCCTCTGCTCTTCCTCGGTACCGTCGTTGTGCGTTGCGGCGGGCGCTGGGCAGCAGCGCGGGCCGGAGTGTCCCGGAGGCCCGGCCCGGCCCGGCCCGGGGCTGCTGTCCGCCCCATTGCGGCCTTCACTTGGGGAACGCTGTGGCGGGTGGGCCCAGCGCAGACCTGCCTCCCCCTTCTCCGGCCGCCCTGGGGCGCAGGGGCTGCCTTGGCCGCCGGGCCGGCAGGCTGGGCCCTGGGAGCCGGCGTACCCCAGGGTCGGTGCCGGCACTGCTGGCTGGGGGCCCGTCCTCTTCCCCGAGTCTCAAAACAAAAGTAGAGTTCAAGTATAACAGCTGAAGTGTATGCAGTTATACTAATGTGAACGGCCTATGCTTATACTGGTGACACAGACTCTCTCTTGTCTAAGGTCTTTCTGTACACCTGTGGCTCCTGAGTCTGTGCCCCATAATTCATAGAAATATTGTTTAAAAAGTGTAAATGTTTTTGTTAAGGTCCATAGCTTCTGTGTTTTGTTTCAGTCTTGGACACTCATGATGTGGTGTAATTTCTCAGGGCAGTTACTTAAGTGTTGAAATCCTGTCAGGGGATTAACAGCTAAACGTGTCCTTTCACAGGAAAAAAACCCACACGTTCTCAGAAGGCGTTGGAATTTAGGATTTCTATTTGATCACTTCATGCTTTTACTTTAGCAGTGTACATCAACAGTGAATACAAATACTTAAAGCAGGGTGGGAATAAATGTAAACTGCTGATGCTTTCCACTTCAAAGTGGCTACTATTTGATCCACTTCTTAATTGCAAGGAATAAATGCGTATGGAGCAAGCGGAGAGTCCATTCTGTGTGCGATGTTTTGACTTAGTTTCTGATTTACCTGATTGTAGGTGAACGAATTAAAAAGCCAGTTCCTCTTCAAGAACAGACTGTTAAAGATGCAAAGGGACGGTACCAGCGTTTCCATGGAGCGTTTACTGGTGGTTTCTCTGCTGGTTACTTTAACACTGTTGGCACAAAGGAAGGTTAGCTATTTTTCTGTCTTCTTGGAATGGTTAACAGTTTACTGTAATTTAATGTTAGTGAAAACAAATTAACTGTCATTAAGCATTTTTTATTTTTCTGCAATTCATTATACTGTAAGTAGTTGAAACAGTATTGTTGAAGTTATTTCCCCTTGAGTTTTTGGACTGCAGTGTTATAGGTGTTTCCTTGGTGTATCCTTAAGGTGTAAGGTTGAAACGTTTGAATTGTTTTCAAATATTATGTTGCAGTTTACAGTACCTTACTTAGATATTTACTTTCTTTAAAGGATGGACTCCTTCAGCTTTTGTATCATCACGGCAGAAGAGAGCAGATAGAACCGTTCTTGGACCAGAAGACTTCATGGATGAAGAAGTAAATTTATAAAATCTTTTGGAAGTAGTTGCTGTGACAGCAGGTTTTTCAGGCATTGAAATTTTCTAAAGAGCTTAAATAGCTAAAATGGAAGTAACTTTAAAATTACTTCTTCCATACAGTGTTATGCTTCTAGGTCCTATAGGACGTTTCATAGATTCACTTAGGAAGCTCCTGTAATCTCAGTATTTAAAAACCACACTGGAACTCAATCCTTTCTCTATCAGAAAATACAAATACTTTTGAAGCTGTTTAAAATATGACCAAGCTATTGAAAAAGCAACTGATTTATATGGTCATGAAAAATTTAGCCAATATAAGGGTCATATCCCATTTTCTTTCCTTTACGATTACAGTAGGTAAGCATTTGAGGGAATCATATTCTCAATCTAAACTTTTCCATTTTGCATATATTTTCCAGGATCTTAGTGAATTTGGGATAGCACCAAAAGATATTACAACTACAGATGATTTTGCATCCAAAGCTACAGACAGAATAAAAGAGAAAGCTAGACAGATTGCAGGAGTAGTTGCTGCCATTCCAGGAACCACCGCATTTGATGATTTAATAGGACCACCAAAGTAAGTAAGTTTAAATAGAGTTAACCAAACAGTTCCTTTCACTTAGGAGTGTTGTATTGTTTAGAAAAGTAGTGTTTGACCACAGTAATCCATGAAAGAGACTGGAAGGTCTGCAGTGCTATGCATTCTAAGTGGCCTCTCTTTTTGTTTTGTGTGTGCAGACTTTACAAACATTTACAAACTGGGATGTACTCTATATGCAAATGTTGATGCATTTAGATTTAATTTTAAAGTGGGGTATAAAAACATAATTTCAAATGGTATATATGTATATTACTTCTCCAGAAATATTAAAAATGTGGTTTGAGGTAATTTTTTTTTCCCTTTTGTTTTTTTTTTTTTTTCTTAGAATAACAGTTGGGGTTGAACTGTTACGAAAAATGGGCTGGAAAGAAGGACAAGGAATTGGACCACGAGTCAAAAGAAAGCCACGCAGGCAGAAACCTGGTAAGTTTAGTGAAATTTGTGAACTTGGTAATAGAAAGTTAGCATTCATGGACTGATTAGAAAGTTCATTTTAAAGTCTGCTTTAGTGAGGTGATTTAATACGATGCTACTATGTCTCTTACAGACCCTGCAGTGAAAGTATATGGTTGTGCGTTACCACCTGGACTGTCTGAGGGTTCTGAGGTATTAAAGTTGTTTGTTGACTTATGTAAGAACGTGTGATAACATAGTTTAAAAAAAACTTCTTTCATGTCTTTGAACAGTATTTTAACATGCAGTTCAAAGTTTTGTTTCATAAATACTTACTATGCTTATTGTGAAGAAAGGTTTTAATGTAACAAAATCTACTCTTTTGTTACCCTAAGCAGGTGTCGTTCATACATATTTTCATATATAATTTAGGAAATGCAAACTTGCCTAGTCTCATGTTGACTAAATGTTGTAAAAGCTCAACGTACAAAACTTTTAATCATATTGCTGTTATATATTTGTGTTTTGTACAAGGATGAAGAGGATGAATACCAGCCAGAGAATGTGACATTTGCACCAAAAGATGTAATGCCAGTAGATTTGACTCCAAAAGAGAATGTCCATGGGCTTGGCTATAAGGGTTTGGACCCCTCACAAGCTTTGTTTGGTGTATCTGGAAGAGAACACCTGAATCTTTTTGCAGCTGGTTCTGAAGACACAAGCAATTTACTTGGTGATCTGAAACACAGTAAAGGAAGAAAACTAGGTATTACAGGTCAGGTAAGGACATTTTTTAAATGCATTTTATTATTAGTGCAGTAAAATCTAAATAATTTTTTTTTCTTCTGTGGAAGGCACCTAGTCATTGTACACACCTGAAGTGTGGTTTGAGAACAGGACTTTTTTTTACTTAATATGAAAATGTGGGCAAGTCCTTAGAACTCTTAAATGCCTTCACTTCTCAACATTGTTAAAGAGAACTGTAAAATAACCTCACTCTGAATAGTTGGGTGGAGAAAATTACCGTGTTACTTTGATCAGGGAAAGTTGATGTTCAATATGGTTTTAGTTTACGTTTTTTGTGTCAGTTTTACTGAATCCTTTCAGTAATGTTGAATCTGTCAGCTGGAGAGGTTTTGCTTCCTGCCGTGGTATTTGTAGTTCTTACATAGAAGTTATATTTTTGGGAATTATACTTGTTTAATTTTCATGCCAACTTACATTTTTTGTCTTTTTGAGAACTTAACCTGCTCTTAGACTGCAAATGTTACCTTGTGAAATTAGGCTGCTGTCCTCATCCTGTACAGACCAAACTCACTGTCCCTCCCTGCCAAGGGAGTGAACTTTTTTGTTTGGTGGGTTGGGTGGTTTGGTTTTTTTGCTAGTTGGTAGCACTTTTTTTTTTTGGTGAAGCTCTATGTTTTTCCCAGTGTGTGTGTATATATATGTTTACTGGACATCTTATATAGATAGATACACCTGTAGGTGTGTTCTGACGTGTGACTTAAAAGTATCGTTTTTACACTTTTGAATTATCATTATTTAAAATATATTTTAGGCTTTTGGTGTGGGAGCTTTAGAGGAGGAAGACGATGATATTTATGCAACTGAAACACTCTCAAAATATGATACAGTTCTGAAAGATGAGGAACCTGGAGATGGCTTGTATGGCTGGACAGCACCTAAGCAGTACAAATCCAAAAAAAGTAAGAACTGTAGTTCTATCTAAAGAGCCAGTGTAATTTTTATTGGGGAAAAAAAAATACGACATAAGTGTAGTCTCTATTTTCCAAGTATTTTAATTTTCAATGGACTGGTATCTTCTAGACCCAATTATCTGAAACTTCATCTAGCCTTTCTTCTATATTGAAGTGTCCAAATCTGGAAATAACTTCCAAAGTCCTCCACTAATTCCAATGTAGATTAAACCCCAAAATTGTATTTTTAAAAGGACAGTATGTGCTGCTTTGTGAGATGCAGCATTCAGTTCCGCTGAAGGAAACAAATGATTGTGAATCATGGCTACAAAATATGACCCAATACTTGCAAAGAGAAATTTTTTTTTTTTTGAGATATACTTGTGTGTTTTCAAATAGCATTTGTAAATTTTATCTTGATACACCTTTATTTTTAGTGCAACTTTTAAGTGCATGAAATATCGTAGTGATTTCTAGGTTCCCGTTGATGTTAGTTGTACACAATTAATGGCACTTATAATGGCAGCTGTGTGCAGTACTGGTACTTCTGCCTCACCATTAGCCATGTTCATCTCACAGCAATCTCTCTGGTAGTAGTTTTTTAGCTGTATAATACTAATCCCAATTCAGAACCCTTAAATTTAAATGAAAAGCATTGAAGACAAAGAACTACACTTATGATCCATAAAATGTATTGCAAAACGGAAAATATTCAGAAAAAAATACCTTTTACCAAACTTACATGTTTTAAATATTGGCCAGCTCTACGCTTATTTTATAGGGTCTGAAAGAGAAGTTAAATATATAGGCAAAATCTTGGATGGTTTTTCCTTGGCATCAAAATCGTCAACTCCAACCAAGGTAAGCAGATACTGATATTTTCATATTAAGAATAACATCAGCAAATTGAAATGTGAGCTGTATGGTCTTCAGTGTTGCTCAATGTTTTTTATGTTCTTGGAAATAAAAGTTCTGGCTAGCAATAAAGATTGCTGAATGAGCAAAATTGTAGTGTTGGAGGCTATTCAATACAAACCTAAAACTTGTCAGACTACTGGATGAATTTAAACTTTGCGTGTGTACTGGCTTGGAGCAAATGCCTTTTGCACTATCCACTGTTACTTGGCCTAAAGTTGGATTAATGGTTTGATTTAGCTTTGAAATTAAAAAAATGTACATCTTTTGCTTCTAGGTCTTTCAGATGTAGTACTCAGTTTTCTGTAAAAATCAGGCCCCATGCCTCATCCACTCTGCTGTTTTGGTGACAAGTTAATTTGTTAGCCCTGTTCTCAAGTTTGCATCATTTATGCCATATATATTTGCATAAATTAGAATGAAAAACATTTGTGTGACATGGTCCTTCTTCTAATGAAGAAAAAGGAAGAACACTTGAGTTGTATATAAAAATCTCATCATATAGGAGGCATAGGGGTAACCTTTGAACTAACAGTTTGAATGAAGAATGTGAGGGAAAAGGACTTTAAAAGGCATTAAAATACAGTAAGCACAGACTCAATAGTCCAATTAATTGCTTAAATCATGTGACTTCTGTTTTTAAAAAACATAATTACTAAGCAATACCAAGAGCATTTTCTAAAATAAAAGCAATGCATATTAAGACTCTTGTTAATTTTGCTGCAGCTTGATGTGCATGTCTTCCTATTTTTCATCATCATTACGTATTAACAGTAAAACAATTTGTTCCCAAAGTTTGTGTTACAATACCACTTGCTGAGTGGGTCTAAAAGAATCAGTAGCTTGTAATATTTGTTTCTACTGCTAAGATGTAAACTGAGGAATTTTTTGATTGAGGTTGATTTTTTTTCTGAAACACATTTGTAAATGTTAAATACAAAGTTCTGTCTTAGTGGATTTTTTTTTTGTTGTTGTTGTCCCCCTGCCAAGATCTATCCCCCACCTGACCTGCCACGAAATTACAGACCAGTCCATTACTTTCGACCTGTGATAGCAGCTGGGAATGAAAACTGCCATTTACAGAAGGCATTAGAGGAATCCACTGGAAAACTTGAGAGTGATGCAGCACAGCAAAGCAGGCATGCTCTGAATGCGTCTCAGAGGAGGGAACGACTAGGAGAGGCTGCTCTGAAAGGTATTGAAATATGTGAGCACACCTTTACTTGTGTTTCAGGTCTTCTGTTTGTTTAAATTGCAGTAAAAATGTGGTCTAGCCTTGAATACTACTTTCTGATATAAAAGTATTAAATCTAGTTGGATTAGCTAGAATACCTTGTCATTGTTCACTTTCATCTCAAAGTTGAGTTGTTGACATATCTGCCAGTATTTTCATTTACTTGAATCTTTTCAAGAAAAGTTTGTGTGGGATTGTGTTTTGTTGTGTTGTGTTTTTTTTTTTTTTTTTTCTTTTTGGTGGCCTTATGAATTAGGAATATAGTAGTCTGTGAGGTTTTCCCCGCATGCACCGCCCCCCCCCCTTTGAAAATGAGGTTTCACTGAAATACGTGCAGATTCACTAAAAAGGTAATCTGTAAATGTGGTTCGCGTTTGTATCTACAAAGTTTGTATTACTACAAAGTAATATGTAAATATGTGGTAAATAGTATAAAAGATACAATAGTGGCTAATTTTTTATCTGCCATCTCTGCCATTATACTGTTTATTGGTCCTTAAGAGCCTTTCCTCTGAATGTATATGCATAGTGGTAGGCTTTTTTCCTCCACTACAGTGGCAGAAATAGTTGCAGTAGTTTTTCATTTCTGTTTGTCTCTTACTGCTTGTTTTGCTTTTAGGTCCGGCTTCTTCTGTTTTGGAATATCTGTCTGAAAAAGACAGAGAAAGACTCAAAGAAGCGAAGCAAGCATCTGAACAACAAATGAAAGCAAGAATGCTGCCTCATCAGTCACGAAATAGCAGATTCCAGCCAGCCCCCCCAGATGATGCTTCTCACAAATGGCGGATGTTGTTGGGGGGGCAGTTAGCAAATGCTGGTTCTAGTGACTTCAAACCGTTTGCAAGAAATCCAGAAAAACAAAAGAGATACGAAAGTTTTGTGAAAAGTCTTAAACAAGGAGAAAAAGGTAACTGAAGATATTAATCCTGACACTTCAATATTTCTCTGAAAAAATGTCTCGATTTTTTTTCCCCTTTCTTTTTTATTCCCTTTTCCATCCTGTTGTGTTCTATGTTTGCTGTGAGTTCTCTTCCTGAATTCCACAGCATTTCTTCCTCTACTTCCTTTTAGGGCCAACATTAAAAGAAATTTTTACTGATATTTAATTGTGTTGACCAGGAAAACTGCTCAGTAATTTTAAGTGTCAGCAAGATTTGATATTTGTGCTGTAGCTGAAGTGAAGTTCTCCAGGGTGTTCTGCTTAATTGGCTATATTTCTGGGTTTCCTGTCTTTCATTTGGCAAAATAGACTTCAGCTTTGGCCAATTCCATTAGCTATGCATGGAACAAGCATTTTCATTTATTTTTTTTCTGCTTGAGGAGTAGAACTGACAGATCCTATAGAGGCAGAAAGATTATTGGGTCACAGTGGAACAGCAATTTTTTTGCCTTTCCCCACACAAGACAGGAAAAATCAAAAGAAAGCCCATACCCTGCACTTTCAGAGGAGATTGGGACCCTAAAGTGAATGAAGTAGTTCATGCTTGCAAAGCTTGTCCTGTGGATACTCAGGCTGCCACTGTCAGTTATATTCTTCACAGAAATATTTGTGGCTGTAAAATCATAGCATATATGCAGAGCTCTTACTCAAAACAAAAAAAACAACCCCCTTCATCTGGTCTTTTTGTGCTGTGTCAGGTAGAAAACCTGGTTTTGTTATTTTACGATTTTTAAAAAAAATAATACTTTTCATGGTATGAAAAAAGTTTTCCTGGTCAGTAGCCTCTTCTGGTAAGCACACTGGGACAGACTGCTTGGGAGTTTCATCCAGTGTTCCTCCACTCAGGACTGGGGTTTTCCCTGCGTAAAACTGAGTATCCTCTTAAGACTCTTAAGTGTCTCCTTAGTCATAATGATGAAAATGCAGAAATATTTAAATAACTTGAATGATTAAGATTCTGTCTGTAAGAGTGTCTCTGCTTGACTGGTGTTATTGCCTGTTCCTTCTGGGAGCAAGTGTGAACCCGTTTTTTAAACAGGGTGTGTATTGTTCACAGAAGCCTGTGTCCAAATTCTGTATCTATCAGTCAGCACTTTATATACCAGAAAGCCCCTTGAAGGAAGAAAGCCCCTGGCCAGGCTTACTCACTGGTTAACTCGCTGTGTTTTAGTTATTTGATAAAGCTTCGGATTATACTGTTTGTTTTAAACACCTATTAAATACCTTAAATATTTTGAACATTCCTTAGAGGGCAATGAATAAGGAGTCAGCATTACAAGTAAAATTGTTTAAAGTATCTTATCTTGCATTTGGCAAATGCTGTCATTCTTGTTATCTTGCAAAATGACCTCTGTTTATGAAGGAATAACACAGTTGAGATTAATGCTATCCTTAAATTAAATACTCATTAAATACTTCCAAGTGTGGATGTTTGCTTATTATCTTACTTTTTGCTTGAAAAGCATCAGACCTAAATCAGCTGTAATCTCTGCTAAGCATTTCTCTCCTTATCTTATAGTAGATATATTTGAGCATTATTTAGACCCAAGTATGACAGAATGGGAACGAGGAAGAGAACAGGAGGAGTTCTTCCGTGCAGCCATGTTCTACAAATCCTCAAATTCAGCACTCTCATCCAGGTTTACCCGGGCCAAATACGAAGATGATGTTGACAAAGTCGAAGTTCCTCGGGACCAAGAGGTATGTGCTGTTTACAGTCTTTCAGTACATTAGAGCTGCAGTTGCTGCCTTAACCCTGACTTTCAAAATTCTTTTTCTTCAAAACTCTTTTGTAGATATAATGTCAGTGTTTTGTTGCCCTTCTGTTTAGCAAACTTCTGAAAACACTCATTGCATACAAAGCAGTAATTTGTTAAACTACACTTAAATATTTATGTTTCTATCCTGTTCTTAGTCTTAAAACAGTAGTAGTCAATTTAGTAAGTTGTTACTTATTTAGCAGCTGTAAATGTTTGACTTTTTCAGAATGATACGGATGATAAGGAAACTGCTGTGAAGATGAAGATGTTTGGCAAACTCACAAGAGACAAGTTTGAATGGCATCCTGAAAAGCTGTTGTGTAAAAGATTTAATGTTCCCGACCCATATCCTGAGTAAGATGATTGATACTAATATTTTTAACACTGTTGGAAAACTGAGTATTTCATATGCTTGTGGAAAATCTGGCTTGATGTTTTCTTTTTGTGTCATAATAGATGTAACGTAGAACTGCCTAATGTTTTTATTTGCCTCATTAAACATGGTGACCTCTGACAAAATAGTATGCATTTTAAGGACTACTGTAGGTGTTTCAGCTTGTGGTAGATAATTTGAGGCCTTTTCTGTGTTGAAAATAATAATCAATGAACATTTTTATTTCCCTCTAGTTCTACCATTGTTGGGTTACCAAAAGTGAAACGAGACAAGTATTCTGTGTTTAATTTCTTAACTCTGCCTGAGCCCACCACATCTGTAACTCAAGCAACAAATGAAAAAATCCAACAGAATAACAGTCTCAACAGTAAGTTTGTCGGTACTTTGTTATTTTATTACTTTAGCTATAAATGAGATAATAAAATAGAAAAAGCGTATCTTTGTCATGGAGAACTTATCCACCTGATTTTTTTTTTATTATTTTAAATAATAATAAAAAAACCTGAACAAAATTGAAAATAAATTCAATGATACAAAAACTGAAGTCAGTGATATTATGCTAATTTCTTCCACCTATAAGACCTTTGTAGGTCAAATATTCATTAGAAAGATTTAAAAAACGCCAAACTATACCGAAGAAGCAGAGTAATGTAAAATCAAGTAGCCAAGAAGTGCAGGATAATTTGGCATGCAGCTGATTTGAATGTTTGGGACTCTTTCAGAACCAAAGAAACCTTCAAGATGGGATGTGTCCGATAAAGAGAAGGAGAAAAAAGATTCCATCAGTGAATTCATTAGTCTTGCCCGATCAAAAGCTGACGTTCAGCAGCAGCCACCAGTGCCAGCAGCAGAAGAAAGTGGAACTGAGCCAAGTGAAACTCTTCCCACTGAGGTGAGATCACAACGGTGTTGGAACTTAAAGGGAATACTGTAAACCTTCACAACCCTGAAACAAGGTTGGGTAACGTACGGATTGATTTAATACAGTTCAGTTTGCAGAAGAGCCAACTCGGGATGAGCAAAGACATGAGACTGGACTTTGAAGAATTTTGAGGTTACAACTCTAAGACATAGAACACTTGCAGCAAGGACAGCAAGTGTGACTATCCTTGAAGTAACAGCTTAAGAGAAGATAACACGTAGCTCAGCAGTCTGGGAGTTAAATTCAGTCCCTTACACCCGCTTTGCTCACAGGCACGTAACATATTTTTTTTCTGCTTTGAATGGAGGAGCGTGCGTACTTTGGAGAGAAAGGTGATGTTTTCCTCTTGGTTAAATCTAGTAGTGTGTAACTGAAATTTGAATTAATTAATTAAAATTTGTAGTATCTTGGGATCTATTTTCAACTGTGTAGCACAAATTGCACTACCCTTTACAGGAAACTGACTTAGTTTAGCAGCATTTCAGAGTTTTACTATTTTGGACTAGCAGTTCCTAAGACTGTACATTTCAGCTATTGTGATATTTGACTCTTTTGTAGATACATGTTGGCGTGTTTGAATTTACTACTTACCAGAGACAGATCGTTAGTTTCTTTAATGTTTAAATACAGTTTGTTATGATGCTGTTTTGCAGGCACCTAATGAAGATAAGGGTCAGGAAGAAGAAAGCAGGCCATCCATGGACTTATTTAAGGCCATCTTTGTGAGTTCCTCAGATGAAAAATCATCTTCCTCTGAAGAAGAGAGTGATGAAGAACAGCAACCAACTACCTCGGTAACAGATTCAGAAACCACCAAGCAAGTTGATCTACCAGACAGTTCTTCATCTAATGGACAAGGTAGCACTTAATGGGTATTAATTTTTGTAAATACCTTGTAAAAGCTTCATTTAGGAATCAAATACTCCAGGACTGCTACGGCAGCGCTATGCTCTTGTGCAGATCATCTGACATTGGTGGAGCTGGGCATATAGAAAATGTGGATAATACAGCACTGAATGAGGCCTTGCATGTTACAGTGTTATTTATGTTGTCGTGTGTCTTGCGTAGATTTTGAAAGCAAACAGCACTATGGAATGTGCATGTTAAACAATGAGGGGGGGGAAACATCTAATGTTAGGGCTTACTTCACTGGGAAATACAGGGAATATTTTATACCTATGATAAATTGTAAGACTGATAAATTATGACTGTTTTGTGATGGATATTTGAAAAATTCAGAAATAAATAACTTGGATTTTTTTGATAATTAACGCTCTAAATACTGACATTCTGGTAAAATATAACGTTGAAATAATTTTACTAAGACATCAAAAAGTTGCATTTTATTTGCCAGAATACACCCACAAGAGATGGAGAAGACCAATCTTTTACTCTGCTGCTTAGTAAAGTTTAATAAGTGAGCTGTAAAAAGTTCCCATGTCTTTCGGATGCCGTTAAATTAACAATTAACAAAACTATTACATTAAGTTGTACAATGTACAAAATGTACGCTATACTTAGCTTACAATAGAAGCACTTTGTCCACTTAGTACTGTGTTAAGAAATGAAAGCAAACACATGCATTGATATTAATTTAATTAGTAATTGTATAGTGTAAAAGGTCAGTTTTGATTAAAAAAAAAAAAACCCAAACAACAGTATGTTGACATGTTTCAGAATGTCAGCTATCCAGTTGACCAAAGCAGTCCACAGAGATACAGAATGCTATCAGTTTGCTTTGTTGGAGGCTTTTAGAAAGCCTTTTTTAACTTTCTTCAGCACTTCTTGGAAATAGTGTTACCTTATTTTCCTTTCAAATAAAGAAGCTTTTGTTTTTTCCGTAGAGAGTGTGGCTGCTACAACTGATCCTGGTGTTCTTTTGTTGCCTACTTCAAAGCGGGAACTGGATGCAACAGAGGAGTTTGGACCAAAGTTGCCTCCAGCTTTTTCTTCTGGTAGGTTCTGTAGACTTCTAATGTGTAAATTCTATGCATTGAGGTTGTATGTAAGATATATGATATTTGTCTTTAAAAAAACATTTGTGAGTTGGTACTTTACCTCTTAAATGCCTGTGTTATGTCAAACTGGTATAAACAAATGCTTTGTTACCATGCTGTGATCGACTAGCAGGAACCTCTTTCTTTATGTACCAGTTTTGTTGGATAAAAAACTAGTGAAAATATAGGACCAGCCTTACAATTTCTTTTAATAACAGATTGGAAAGGCATTTAATTACATTAGGAAGGTTGCAGCTAGGAGTTGTAGACATTTCATTTCCATTTGAAAACTTAGATTTATTTTTTTAAACTATCCTATTAGATGAAAAGTAATATAGAACTTAATAATAAAATTACCTTTTTTTTTTTTTTTTGTTTCTGCATTTCCTTTGTGCTTTAGGCTCTACTTGGCAACAAGAACCAGTGGTGCCAGCAAGTTTTCCTGGGCCTAGTAGGAAAGAAAAACATAGAAAGAACAGAGAGAAACACAAGACTAAGAGAGAACACAAACACAAAAAGGAAAAGGTATTTAATATTTAATTTCTTTTGAAATTTATTTTAATTTAAAACAGTTTATCGATTTTTCTTGATCTACCAGTCAACATTTTTTATTATTTATGGTAGGTGTAGAAAATAAATATACTGGGACTAGAACTTAAGCAACTGAGTTTCTTAGGTGTCTTGAAACCTGAACTTCAGAACAGGAAATTATCCAAGTAGGGTGCTGCTTTTTCCATATATACAATGTGACTACAGACAGAATATTGTGGGTAGTTTAGTGTTGTATGCTGAAGATCACGGAATCATGGAATTT
>VYZM01008471.1:390090-431181 GCA_013398915.1 Dromas ardeola | reverse complement strand
ATCATATCTCCCAAATCATGTCAAACTAATAATTTTCGCTAGGCATGTTGATAAAATCGTAAGATGTTGATAAAATTAAATTGACCAGTCTGTCAATACAGAAGAATCTAGTGTAAGCAGCCATGTATGTGGTTCTCACCAACTAATCTATCTATGTAAAAAGTTTCTTTTATAAGATAAATACTTTTTTCCTTTTTGAACAAAACAAAAGCCTCAAAAATAGAGTTAATGAACTTGATCCTTAATTAGAGCTATAGATTTACCCAACCCAAGCAACAAGTACTGAGGGATTTGCATTTTATTTAACAATATCAAACTTGAGTTTGATCCTGTAAGCATGATAGTGCCAATTCCCAATATTTGCTTTTAGAATTTCTTTCAATATAAAGTATCAAGGATATGATTTTGGATAGTTGCATGATGAATTTCCATCCTTAAGTAAAATCTGCCACTTATGAAGGTCCTAAAACTTGTTGATGGTTTTGTGTCTCTGAAATGTTGCAAAACAAATATGTTAATGAAGAAGAAAAATCTGTAGGCTAGTTTGGAAGCTGGGTACTGTGCTATCCACTAACCTTCTCATTGCTAAATTCCACAATCTCTTGTTTATATTTTCAATCTCTTTGTTCATGAAGTTGTATCAGGTAAGTGTCCTGTCATGTAAGCATGCTCCTGGTGAATACTAAATAAGCATTATAAATAAATGTGCATAATTTATGCAGTGTATACTTGTTTTTATATCATTCTTGAAATTCAGTCTTACTTAGGGTAGATGATGTTCATAAATGTGATTCTGAATCAACTTTGATTTTTTCCTTTCTTAGGTTTAAGTATTTTGATCTTCACTCTTCCTTTGCAGTGATTTATTTCACTGCCTATCATTTTAAATCTCTTTAATACTGCACACCCTTTTTTATTAAAGTAACCTCTTTAGTAATAGATACAGTAATAGATTTTTCCAGTAGCATACAGAACACAGGCTTTATGATATTTTGTGTACATATATGTACAAATCTCTTCTTGTGATAAGTATTAACAATAAAAACAACATTTTATAGTAGTTCATAAATAGTTTTGACCTGGGATGAGTACTGCTTTTAAGTAGTAACAAAAGAGGAATACAATAAAATATGAAAGTCCAATGTTTCATGTTAATATCCTGAAATATTGAATTAATGTTTGAAACAGCTCCAGGTGTTGGAATCTCGAAGTTTAACTGCCAATATATACATACACTGATATATGTTAGTATATAGCTATGAGTATTTGAACATTGTTACAATCTCTAGAAATATTGCCAAATCTTGAAAAACCTTTTTATATTGTATCTATAGTCATGGAATTTAAAATGTGTGTATTTCGTGCCGTGTAACTAGGATAAGTTGGAGCCAGTCATAAATGCTCCTTCCTTACCTCCCCACACACAGTTTGACCTCATGAGTTCTAGAAATAGGTTTTTTTGAGAGTAAAAAGCAGTTAAGCTTAAAATTGTCTGCATGACTGGTGGTCTGTGAAGGTTTCACAGCTCTCTCAAACCTGTATTGCTATCTTTAAGCTTATGGTTAGAGTTGTGAGGGGAAGAAGTTTATGGCTTTTAGGGAGAAAAAAATTAATCCCCTTACAACACGCTTTGAGAAGGACACTTGCAGTGGCTTCAGTCACCATATATAGCGGTCAAGCTTTAACAGTACACTGTCTGTCAGCTGTGGTCTTCTTTGGTTCAAGGGATGTCAGACCCTAGATAGGTTGCCACCTACCTTACTGTTCCCCTTTTTTCCCCTATAGAAAAGTGAATTCAGAAAAGGAACATTGGGCAATTGGGAAGGCTCAGGAGCCAGGACTAATCAGACTGGAACGATTAATCATGATGGCGTTTTTCCTCCTGACTAGAACAAATTAGCAAACTTCTTCATTATAGGTTTCTGAACTAATTTTCATGGTTGTATGAGTGAAGGGAGCTGCATATCTTACTTCCCGTTACTGACCATGAGCTAGTCTTTGGCTAGGTTTATACTTTTATTGGTTTCAAGAAACACCACAGATCAGTAACATTGAGCCCTGTGGTGTTGTACCTAGAATTTTACCAGACCCTAGACTATTGAATTCGAATTATGCTTCAAAGTCAATACAGTATTTTATATTGTTAGTAAGTTAATGTAGAGCTATTACTGTCAAGTTCAAGGAATATCACTAGTATTGCATAATTTTCTGTGCCAAGATCAAATGCCCAATGTGTTTGCTCTGTATCATTAAATGTGGTTCATGTTATTTCCAGCGATGGCACTGACAGGGCTCTTAAGATGACTCTTTTAGGCTCTGAAGGGAAATTGGGCTCATAATTGGACAGTGTCTCCAGGAGCAGTCTTTATTTCTAGACTTCAATACAATCAAAGTAGTATTGAACATGCTAGCTTTGATCTAGCTATTACAACAGTGAGGACATGATGGCTTGCAGATACTGGGCAATTCACAAGAAATAAGTTTTAATGTGAGTGCTTCTCGCTGATCATTGATGTAGAGTTGCACTACTTCATATACTGCATGCTACCCTGTGTTGTAGTCTAAGCAATAACACTGAGATTTGCCAATTTCTTACTCTCTGTCATGTACCTGGATCAGTTAGATCTCTGAACTCAGCTGAATCACACCAAATGTATCCTTTCATATCATTTCTGACTGCGATTCTGTAAATGTTATAGTTGCCAAACAAAAGGAGCTGGATCAGTGAAAAAGGCTGTTATTGTCTATCTAAAAAGTTGTTCTAAGAGAACAGCTGTTAGTTTTATTCACCTGGGCTAGATTTTAGTTATGGATCTATTAGTAAGAGGCTTTAAATATGGTTGCTGTTCCCCTGGAAACCCTCAACACTCATTTATCACTCAATACTTAGTTACATTTAGGAGATGCAAATTAGTAGTGCACTTTGTGAATATGTGAAAGACCTGGATACGGTTCTTTGTTGCAAAACTTCGGAGGGGAATTTCTTGTTACACCTGAATGCAAATTAATTTCATCAGTACTCTGATGCCAGATCCTAGTGCTAGTGGTTACATAGATGATGAATAGTTCTACAAAGCAATATGGAGGTATAACTGCTGTATGAGCAGGCATTTCTCTTGCTATAGTGACGTGTATCTGTGGAAAAAGGGAGACGTATTGCCAATACTCACGACAGTAAGTGATTGGAAAAACAGAAGGAAAGCTGGCATCATAATGTGCAAAATCTAAAAGGTACAATCTCCCCCTTGGTAATGAGATTAAAAATAATGAGTCAAATTCCATGATGATGTCAATGATCCAAAAGTTGGGTTGATGTAAGGTATAAATATAAAATTCTGCTGTTGGTGAAGTAGAAGGGATTGTAGCAGGAAAAGTTACTGTGGGATGTGTTTCGTGTTTTACTTTCCTACTGCCTTTTTCTGCTGCATCCTTAGTATTATGTTTGTAATATATTTTATGGCATCAAACCTGTGATCTATCTGAAATATCCGTATATTATATACAAAATACTCTTTTTTAATATTATGTTATAATGCTGGAGTGAGGTTGATAAAGGTATTGGAAGTGTTTTATTCCCATATTTATAAATCATGGCTATTTCTATTTTAGGTTGTTGCCAAGATTTTGCTGAGTAGCTAATGATGAAGTTGGCATATATGTTATTTTCTGTGCTATGTTACTTTTTTGAGGGGGTAGAATGGGGACCCTCCACACATAAATATTACCGGGCCTTCCTTTAGGTTTATCTGAATCTAAGCTATTGCATAGAATAGAAATTCTGTGTAGTTGGTGAAATTCTATTTTTCTGCCTATAAGTTTTAAAACTAAAGCTAATGATGCTTGTGATTAGGAGCTCAGTGCTATCCTCTTTTTAAAGCTCAGTAGTGAATTGTGTGCTTATCCTATTAAAATCTCTAATGTATCTTTTAATCACACTAGCATCCCATAGACTTCAATTTTTGCTGTCAAATGTTTTTTTGCAATGTTCTGTATTTTAACAGTCAGTGATCACATGACAAATGTGGCAACATGGGTTTAAAAGCATATCCTTTTAATAAAAATTACTTCATAGTAAGATTGAAAGTTACTGTATTTATAAATTATATCTTATTATTAAGTACCACCAACCAATGGTAGATATTGTCTTAGTGTCTAAACTGTAAAAAACTAATTGAAAGGTAAAAAAAGGAATGATTATTTTATTTATATGTTAAACTATCCTTAACACAAGCAAGTCCCCATCTTTTCCTCATGTTTTTTGAAATCATGAAAATTAATTTTAAAATTAAAGTTTTAATTTATTTTCCTTTAAATACAGTTGAAAGCTGTTACTATAAAAATAAATTTTTTTCTTTTTGTAGTCATATTCATATATATTTGTTTGTTTTTCCTAGTTTTGTCTAGGTTTGAGGTTTAATACTGTCCCTGTGTATTTTGGGACTGCTATATGAGTCCATGTTAAAAAGTTTAATAGCAGAATTGGACGTCTTAAACTGAAGGATCATATATACTGTTCATGTTTTTGACAGACTGCGGTAAACCTGTGCTTGAATGCTCAAAAAATACTTCAAAATCATTGTCGTGCTGGCAGACACTGATCCTCTTGGAAGCTGTGCTTTGCTCACTTTGTCGTAATTGCAGTTGAAAATAAAGTTCATTATTCTTTTGAGCACTACGGAAGAGAGTATGAGTTATGCATGATTATAAGAAGAATTGTAACACTTACATCAAAATTAGTTAAACATATTCATACTTTTAAAAAAAGAAACAAACCACTCCGGTTTTATTTGGGTAACTCCTTTTCATGAAAACTAAGTATTTTGTGGAAACTTTGTCTAATGAGGGGATACATAGCCATGCATAACTAGATTGCTTTGGTTTTGTTTTGTTTTAAATAAAAATAATTTTAACCAAAGCCCTTCAATACAAAAAAAAAAAAAAAAAAAAGTTGTGAGAAAGAAGTCGCATAGCAGCCAAATGGAATCAGTGGTTGGATTTTATACTTCATTTTGAATTTTAATTGGAGGAAAAAAATTGAGCTACAGGAAATGGTTACAGTCAGAGATTCCACTCGTCGTAATCCAGTTAAAGCAATGAAGCCACCCACTTAGATCAGTTTAAAAATAGTACTTGTTGTCTGACAAGCCTTTCCTGTGAAAATACTATAAAAAAAGGAAAAAAAAAAAGCACTGGAGAGCAAAAGTAGGAGCTTCATCAATCCTGTTTTACTTGGTTTCTGTTTCCTACTGAGAGACTGCAGTCAAATTTCACTTGAGGGAAGAGGTAGAGGTGTTCTTCTGTTTAGTAGCCATATGGATGATAGGTACAGAGGAACATGTATCAGAGGTTATTGCGACAGTTGAAGTGTTAGTTTACTTCTGTCTGCTAAACTAAACAGCTTATAGTCCAGCATGGTGCACACTTTGTTCGTTGTCTAGAAGAATGGGGAGCATGTTTCTAGCTCTAGCAAGTACTTGTAGATCATGCAGGATGGATACTTGAAACAGTAGAATAGGAGACTCTTGTTCTTATAGTCTGTAGAGAGTACAAGTTTATGCTGCTGAACTCATCTGCTGGAAAAAATCAGGATAGCGAATGTGGCAAATGATACAAGCTCTAGCACTTAGTGCAAATAGGCAGTTGGTCCTCTATGCTGTAAATGAGCCTTGAGCTAAAGTCCGTCTTTAAGCTCTGTGCTTGCATGAGAAGGTTAATACTGGTAGTAACTGATAGCTATTGACATTTCACTCCAGTCTGCTGGCATACTCAGTCCTTTATTTAGCATCATTCCTCTATTAAAAAAATCAACACAAAGATATCTGGGGATGGTTAGGCAACATATGTTTTAAAGAACAGGAAATAGTATTTATTTTAATAGCTTTGTGTGTGGTATTCCTGTTCCTGGCTGTGTATTCAATGCTGTTATAAAAAGTTAAATGTAGTGGCTCGTTTTGGTGTATTTTGTCTGCTCGTTACTGCT
Organism: Dromas ardeola; assembly: GCA_013398915.1. Lineage (NCBI taxonomy): Eukaryota > Metazoa > Chordata > Aves > Charadriiformes > Dromadidae > Dromas > Dromas ardeola. The sequence continues at coordinate 425,201 of VYZM01008471.1, read as the reverse complement.
TTTAGGGAAAATCTGCATTTATAAGGTATCTGAAATTAGATTCTAAGAGTGATTTTTGTGGCAAATACAGGATGGACATTAGTTATAGTTAGAAACCATACGTTTACCCATATGAATATATCTTCTTTTTTTTTTTTCCTGTTTATGCTGTATGCAAGTTTCCTAAAATCTACTAATTTAAAAGCCAAATTGTGTGCTGTGGCAATATATGCAAAACTGCTGTGACAGAATAGGAATGTAATCTATTAGGATTTCTGAAAGTGAAAATGCCAAAATCCTATTTTAATGGGTGGTTTATAAAGCAAAATAATTGCTTGTTTTGAAAGAGATTTAATATCCAAAGATAGATTAAGGAGAAACTAGTGAAAAAGCGTTAGGCTATCTTAGAATTTATATGTTTGGAATGATAAAAAATTGTGAGATACAGTTTAAAGAAGATGACTGTACTGCAAATGTAAAAATTAATATGAGTAGAAGAACACTTTAACAGTAGAATGGTCTAAATCTTTTCCAAACTGACAAATTTCATACCAATGTGTTGAAGTCTTGTGTCAACATTCAGTAAGGTATTATATTTATTCTCTTTTTAATGCTAAATCAAATGAATAGAAGTGTTTCTAAAGACTGAAGAAGATATTGTAAAAGGCAGTAGGGTACAGTATGTTAATTTCCAGTTTTCAAGGAATAAAATATGTCTCCTCTGGTAGAAATGTTGCTTTTTTCATTACTCTGTTAACTTGCTTAAATACTTTTAAGGATGAGATGCCTGAGACTACTTATCTCTTTTAAATTGCTGACTTGAAAATAGTGTATGCTTAGAAGGGATAAGCCTGCATATTAGAATGCGCACTCTTGGAAATAAACAGATGTAAGTGGAACTCTCTTGAGAATTTTTTAGCAGAAAGCATAATCTTACTAAAAGAAATTTTTTCAGAAACAGATTTTTTTTTTTTTTTATTTGGTCAGTGATCTTTCAGTCAGTTTCTGGGGAACTGTTTATATATCTATACATCTGTAAATGTTTGATTAGTGTTGGATCAGGTTGTCAGTGTGTTATGGTCAATTGTTCTCTGCAACTATTAACACTGTACACAGAATGAACTCTTAACGGTTTTGTTTTATTGATGTCTAATTATCATCATCTTAACTGATGACAATGAAACTATTGGAAGCCAAAATGCATGGTATAAAAGCCATTTCTGATTGTGACTAATAATGAGAACCCTGATATATGATTTGTTTTCCCAGATATTGTTAGATGATGTGCAGTGTTTTTCCATATGGATAAAGCAATCATAGAATTATAATCTCAAGTTGGAAGGGACCCTGAAGGATCATCGAGTCCAACTCCCTGCTCCTTGCAGGACTACCTAAAACTAAATCATATGACTGAGAGCATCACCAGACCCTCCTTGAACTCTGATAGGGTTGGTGCCATGACCACTTCCCTGGGAGCCTGTTCCAGTGGCCTACCACCCTCTCAGTGAAGAACCTTTTCCTAATGTGTAATCTGAACTTCCTGTGATGCAGCATCATTCCATTTCCTTGTGTCCTATTGCTGGTCACCAGAGAGAGGAGATCAGCACCTCCCCTTACACTGCCCACCTTGAGAAAGTTGTAGGCTGCAGTGAGGTCACCCCTCAGCCTTCTCCAAGCTGGACAAACCAAGTGACTTCAGCTGCTCCTTGTAAGTCTTTCCCCTGAGACCTTTCACCATCTTGGTTGCCCTCCCGTGACACACTCTAATAGTTTTATGTCCTGATCTTAAGGTGCCCAAAACTGCACACAGTACTCGAGGTGAGGCCACACCAGTGCAGTGTAGAGTGGGACAATCACTTCCCTCGACCGGGTGGCTATGCTGTCTCGATGCATCTCAGGACACGGTCAGCCCTTTTGGCTGCCAGGACACACTGTTGACTCATTTTCAACTTGCCATCAACCCAAACCCCCAGACCTCTGTCTGTGGGGCTGCTCTCCAGCCTCTTGTCCCTCAGTGGAAAGGTCAACTGTAATTTTGCTACAAACACTAATAGGAAAAGGATTTGACTTTTTCAATATCGTTGTAACTTATGCTAGACTTTCAACATGTCTTCACAAATAATGTATGGATGTCCTCCCATACTTGCAAAAGACCTATGTAGTTTGAAGAAATCTTATGGAAAGGACTGGAACTGGAATGTCGGAAGTGATGGGAACATATTCTGGGGATGTAGGGACCACGTGGCAACCACATGCTGCTGGTCATTCGGAGGGGTGCCATATACCTCTGAGTTGAAGTGTGCCACTTCTTTTGTGTTCTTTTTATGAATATCGTGCGCTTGGGATAATGAAGGAAATACTGTATAATTAAAACTTTTGCATGTACAAGTTTGAAAACTTTCTAAAATGTTCCTCTTAACAGCTGCTAGCTTTAAACAGAGCTGAAATGATTTACTTTCCCTCCAGAACCTTGAGAAAATTATTGTTGTTAGAGGTTTTGTGTTGTTTTTCTGAGTGGTTCTGAGCTGTTTTTGTAGAGTTGCTTGAATCAAATAGTTTTGATTGGTTATAATTCAACTAGAAAGTTGGAAAATATTGAGAGGTCATAATGGTAGTAATTAAATGTGTATTTGTTACAAATGAGACAATTTGAGAACAGGGTTTCAGGTTTTTTCATTTACCTGAAGTACATGATTTGTAGGATGAAAAATGGGCTTGTTTGCAGAGTACTGAGAGAACTGAGCATGCTGCTTCCTATTCCTGCTGATGATCCATATTTCTTCTTGACCATGGGCAAATTGCATAAGCCTTCTTTTTCAGATGTGTTTAGTCTGCTTCTATCCTTCGTGTGTCCAATGAATATATTTACTCTTACAAAACTATCAGAAATTGGTGCACATCATTCTGAAACTAGGCCCATTTAAGGTCCCAGATGGCCTTTCTTCAGGCATAATTCTTTAATGAATTTTCCTTATGGTAAAGTAACGTCTAAACTATAAATGTACATCACAGGAATGTGGGGATGACAAATTAATTAGGATTTAGAAGGTATTCAGACTTTCTTATGAGAAACACTGTATAAATTCTAAATAAATGTGAGCAGTCTATTTTATGACTGTATGTCTGTGTAGATCTATCACCAGTAGGATTGCTGGTGGAAAAAGAAAAATATGTGAGGGGAAGGAAGCAGAGCCATCCTTTAAATCACTTTAAGATTATAAATTGATATTGTATATAATAAAATGGCTTTTAAAAAGGAAAAAAATATTACTAAAGCATATCCTTCTATCACTCTCTTTCTTATCTGCAAAATTATTTTGAACTGGTGCTCCTGTTAGGGGAGGGAATAAAGTTATTTACAAAATCACCTGAAGCTCCACTTCTGAGAGAAAAATTGAGTCCACAGCATTTGTGACAGCATTATGTTCTTTTATAGGAAGGAAATTCAGCTATTTGCATCTTAAAGGAATTGCTTTCTATTGCTAGACACTAATATTTTACTGTGTATGCTACATAACTATTTTTTTATTTCATATTCAGTGCTAAGGAACGTAAGAAAACTCATGTATAAACAATATTCTTATGTGTTTCTTGGTAGGGGTTTTTTTTTATATCCTGTCCCAGAAGTTGAAAATTTTACAGGTAATAAATATGAGTGTAAAAGACTTTAATAAGGTTTTTAAAGCTAGCTACAACATACTAGAAAAGGAAATCACAAACAAGTAGTGAAGTCTGTAGGTCTGCTTTGCAGAAATAAGGACCATGATTGCTGCTGATACTAGAACACATTTCTAAGTTTTATGATGATGTGGTTGTTTTCCATCTCTTTGATCTCACTGTTCATGTTTTATTTTACTGGTCTTCAATAAGCAAGCAAGCATACTGTTTTCGTGGAGGTTTTCTTTTTATAAAGTGTTTCTAAGCTAGTCAGAAGTGGATGGTTGTTTTGTGTGTTATGGTATATAATGTCTTACAAGTTGTCTGTTGAAAGAAAATATTTTTACAATGCATTTCAAAGGAAAAGTTGTTACAGAGTAACAATCACTATTGTGCTTCGCATGGGCAGATCTCTGTCATTAGCACCTCATTGTTTTGACTGTCCCAAGAACGTTTCACAGCCAGCCCAGCTGAGGCCCCTGTTCTTTTTGCTTCTTCTGTTGGTTGGGACAAACAGCCCAGTGTTACAAGGATGCATGGTCATGACACAGTTTAAACTCTCTTCAAAACAATTCACAAATAACTGTAACCCTAATATTTGTCCAGTGTTATAGTATGTAATACAGAACTCTTGTGATCCTTTCAGGGATTGACTTGGGATCCAACACAACAGGTGTTTAAATCCACAAGGTTCCTCCTATACCTAGAGGGTTGCCTGTTGTCCTTTGGACCTTGCTGGGCTCTGCTAGTTGACGCTTGCCTTAAACACCTCCAATTACAAAAGCTGTAATAGTGCTTATTCTGAATAACTTTTAAAAGTTAGTTTTTCTTGGAAGGCTAAACTGATTAGGAATACCTAGTTTGTTGAAATACTGTGTTCAGAAAATAATTTAAAATATATTGTAAAAGACTAATAGTGCTTACCCTGAACCTTTGACATCTTGGAGCAAGCCCAGTTAATATACACCCTGATGATCAGGGCACCTGGAGCGCATGGCAGACACAGAAAGGCTGAGAGAACAGGTTTCGTACAACTTTTGCAAAGAAGGCTTGGGGGGATCATATTCCTCTCTGTAGCTACCTCATGGGACAATACAGAGAAGCTGACACCTGACTTGTCTCAGCAGTGCACAATGGGAGGACAAGAGGCTGAATGCAAGTTGGAAGATGTGAAATTCCAGCTTGATATAGGAAGAAACTTTTTGCTGCGGGGAGGGTTGTCAAGCACTGGAACAAGGGCCCAGAGAGGTTGTAGCATCTCCATCCTTGGAGACTGAAAATTCAGCTGGATGCAGCCCTGAGTCAGCCTGCTTTGCCAGGACTGTTTTGAGCAGGGTATTAGACTAGAGAGGTCCAAAGGTACTTTCAGCTATATCTGTTGATGTGCTGGATATACATATACAACCAGCTTCTGTGATTTGATTGTCCTAATCCAGTCCATCTTCCTAAAAAACAACAAAACAACCAAAACTACCCCACAGGTTATCCCTTAGCATGGACTGTTCACTGTGTCCTACCTGTAGTTAGACATGTTAACCCCTCTAGATTGGGATCCAAGTCAGTAGTCTCCCGGGTGAGTTTGGGTTTTTGAGCTCTTCATCTACTTCCTGCTTCCTTGTATTTTTTGATCTTTAAGTACGCAAGGTGGATGGACTGAAGTGGCAATGCTTATTCAGCTGGCTTGGCTCCACTTCCATTTCTCCCTTATCTGAGCCAGCTACATTTTATACTGCAGGAGGGTGTTCTTTTATGAACCAAATCCAAGACAGACTGTAGGTCAGGGTTGGATGGATGGATGTATAAAGTCAGTGAGTGTTTCTACCAACTTGTTTTATCTGGCAATTCTCTTGGACAATTAAGATACCTTAAATATTAGTCTTTTGTGGTTTTTGAACAATGTTCTAAACAAATTTTTTAATTAAGTGGTGTATATATATATGAGAGTTTTGTGATTGGGTAATTTGAATATTGCTGTGGAGAATTTAGGGTAGCTAAAGTTGATGCTATTAGATTTTTCTCGGAAAATTGGAAGACTTTCCTCTAAAACGAAATGGAAAACAATTGTTCTTAGATGTTAACTAATACCTTTCTTTTTACCTCTGTCATCTTTGGAACAGTTAAGATTTGTAGAATATTTGAAATATGTATTGAGAAAGAAAATTTTTATAATGTTTATGAGAAGAATTATACGTTTGAAAAAAGACAAAATTAAGGACTTACTAATTAATTCTTTATTGCAGTTTAAACTATGTTGTTAAGTATTTTCATTGTTTTTTCTCTGCAATTTAGACATCCTATAAAAATCTGTTGTTTTCTCACACTAAGTAAGGATGTCTTGAATCCATGCATAGTTCAAAACACTTTAAAAAAAAAATACAGAAAGACGTGAATTTTTGCCCTGAAAGGGAAATCATATTTCTTTTGTCATTTTATATTGATATATAGCTTTAAATAATAGCTCCAGTACTTCATTTTGGTGTGTTCTTCTGTCTAGCCCATTCCATCAGGAATAATTCTGTTAGTGTTCCCCCAGTTCAGTCTGAATGAGAGGAGCTTATGACCTTTTTCTGTGGTCACTGAACATTGTACCAGGAATTTCATTTCAGTCATCAGATCAATCCGTCTTGGGATCTTACAGCAGAAGGGTGTTGAGCTTGTGTTCCTTTATGATAGATGTCACCAGCAGCAGGAGTGAGAGAGCAAGACTGACCATCACCACAGACTGCCCTAACACTTGGATAGGCACATAATTGGTGCTCATGTTCCTCTCAGTTTTTCTGCAAACACCAAGTGTTTGAAGATCTTATCAAGTTCACCATGCAGAGTTTCTGGCTCAAGTTTTTTCCCCCTCATCAATAGTTTTGGGTTGGGGTGTGTTTTTTTTTTTCATAGTCATAAAGCTGCTTAACATTCGCATATTCTTTCATCACACTTGATTTGAGCCTTTTTTGATAGAAGTTTTGTATATAACCTTCAGGATCTTGTGAGTATCTGTGTAATTAAAATCCTCACAAGTTTTTTTGACGCCTGATATTACTCACTTTCAATTTAATTTGCACTCCTTTTCAAAGCAACCATGAAATCTGCATGTGTTTTGAAGTATTGCACAATGTGTCTGCTTTCAACAGTCCTGACTCCACATACGCAGCGATGCAAGATGTGTTCCCGTTATCACTCAGGAATGACATATCATGGTTAGATAAAAACACAGCCTAATAAAAACATCTGCATAATCCTTAGTCCTGGTCAGAATAGCAAACTGAATGTTACAGATTGTAAGAGGAAGTATTACAATGGTAAGCAGAAAAACATTGTGCCACATTAATCCATGTGTGGATTTTGGGTTTCCCATCTCAAAAAGGTTATAGCAGAACTGCAAAAAGTGCAAAGAAAAGAGACAGAGATGATTAAAGGTCTGGAATGGCCACTGTGGAAGAGATTATTCTTCCGTATGCTTTAATCTGGAAGGCGATGATTGAGGGGGAAGTATGATAGTGTACAGTCACGAGTGGCTCCTACAAGGTGAATAGGGAACAGTATTGCTGTTCACTGTATCTTCTAATATAAGAACTGTATTATAAGAACTACATAAAATTTGCAGTTGGGATCTTAAAAACTGACAAAAGGGGATACTACTTCCGTAGGGTTAAATTCAGCTGTGCCATAGGGTCCTGGGTTTACTTGAATTAAAAAAAAGGCTGGACAAGTTAATGGAAGAAAAATTCATTGAGAGCTATTATATTCAAAAGATCTGCTACTGGCTCAAAGTCCTTGGGCTGTGAATTCCTAGAGGCTGGGGAAAGTGTTCTGTATACCTGACCGGTACTTTTAGGGCTGCTTCTGTTGCCGAGTGTTTTAGATAGGTTGTTGGAGTAGGCAGACTTTTAGATTGAACTGAGTCAGGTTCTGCTTTATATACTGAAAATGCATGTATTGGAACCTCTCTGTATTTTAAGTTTTTAGTTATTAGCTGTAGAAGTTTGTCTTACCACTCCTACTTGTGTTTGACAAAACCAGCTTATTTTTTATCACTTAAACATATTGGCTTATTTCCTGAAGCAACAGTTATTCCTTTGAGAAATTAGCAGGTTAAAAGTACACAGTGTTAGTTTTGAGTTACGAGCTTAATTTTCAGTCTGTGGGGTTTATTTGGTTGGGTGCAAATACGTTGGTATTAATGAGTACATGAGTTAAAAACAAACAGTAACTTTGAGAATTCAGAAACAAATTTGGGCATACAATTCTTGTTTAAGGTGTATGAATTACAAAATTTGTAGTATTTAATATCAAGCTCTGTTTCAGACCTTTAACTCCAGCAGAGTTTACTTGTGTGAGTGTAGGTGCCTGTATCTCTAATTGTACCTGACTTAAGAAATGTTTTGAAAATTTCTTCTTGATTAAGGAAGGAAAAAATAATAACTAAAAAAAAATCCATTCCTACTTTGAAGTTGCATCATGCTCCATCTCAGTGTGGGTTATTTCAGTAGGCATATCCTGAATTTTTAATGTAATTTCTGAACATAAGTTTTATCATAGTATTTCTAATTAATATTTACATTGTCTTGTTTATATGTTAGGAAGTAGGTATCCTTAAGCAGACAGCATATGCAAAAAGGTACTTTTCACTTACTCAAAAATGCTTTTTTTAGAATACCAAAAGTCATTTGGTTCTATAATTTGGTGTCATGAGTGGGTTGGTTTTTTTGTTGTTGGGGTTTTTTTTTTTTGCCTTTTTTTTTTTATTTTTTTTTAAATGGGTGTTTGTGCTTTGCTATAGAGAAACTTGCTGGAAACTGTAGCCACAAAATAAAATGTGTACTCTTAGGAGTTTTCATGGTAAAAATTATGTCTGATTTTTTTTTTTTTACTCATTTTTAGTTCAAGGAGAATTATTGGCAGATTATAAGACTTTTAAGTCTTTTTACATTTTTAGTTGAATAATTAGTATCTACGATAAAACAATGTGGTTAATGGTGCTGGTAAAATTATGTCCTGGTTTGAGATATTAATTAATTTATTATGCTAAAATAATTCTGAAGGCTGGTATGTTTCAAATAGTATGTAATTCACAAATAAGTAAAATAATATTTTCTACTTAGAGAATTTTTTATCTAAATTACAGTTGGAGATTGAGTATTTGTGTGTCTAAATATGTAGCTGTCTTGCCATGTACTTAAGTCATTGTGGTTATGTCTAAAAACCTAATCTACTTTCCATGTTAATTCATGTTTTTTTATTTTAATGGGAATTTGATTCATCTAAGGGCTCTTGTTTGCGTGAAAAACATTGGAAATTCTTCTGTTTGAATAGACTTCTTTTTGAGGGTTTTGCATGCTTTCTTTGGCTATTGTGGGTTACTTGGACTCCGTATGAAATGTGATTTTTGTCATACCTTATTTCCTTAAGGTCTTTTTTTTGAAGTATGGTGGTAGTCATGTTACTTTTTGTACAGGCAACTAGAAGGAACATAAAAAAGGCTGGACCAGGTCAGATCAAGAATCTTGACTAGCCTGCTGTTTTTATATCTCATGGTGGCCACAAGTGGATGTCTAGAAAAAAATTATCAGAAAGAGTAAGCCTATCTGACATATCCACCAAGTACTGTTTCTACATCCAGTCACTTTCAACTCAAGACCTTTCTGAGCTGGCTGTAGTAACTATGTGTTTAGTATTTGCAATGAACATCTTTTCCGTGGCCTTTCCCAATCCCCCCTTGTAGGCCTGTATAAACTGCTGGAGTTCACAACACCGTGGCAAGGTGCTGCACAGCCTGGCTTTGCATAGAGTGAAGAAACAGCTTCTTTTTTCTATTTTGAACATGGCTCCTATCAGTTTAATTGATTATTTCTTGTTTCTGTATTCAAGAAACCAGCAAACAATGACACCTTATGACACCCTTGATTTTATAATTTCAGTATTCCCCCTCAGTTTGCTAAAACACTTTACTGGGCTACAAAGCCATCATTATTTAGGTATTTTGAAGTGTTCCACACTTGTAATCATTCTTGCTGCTTTCTCAGAATATTTTCCATTTTCATATATAATTTTACATTTCACTTTGGTTTTTTGACTGCCATCATTGAGCTGTCATTCGTCTGAAACTGTCTTTCCTAACCTGAGATTAATTAGTTCATGTATGAAGTTAGGACTTTTTCCCCACCATGTGTGTTACTTTATGTACATTAAATTTCAGATGCAACTTCAGATACAATCTCTCTCCCTCCGTTTACACTGAATCCCTATCTATGAACAAGTTTCAGAGCTCTCAATCTTTAACATAAAACATTTTCACAGGATTTGTATTACATTAAAGCTCTTTTCACTCAGTCATTATAATTGGACAATTTTCACACTTATTAGAGAAAAAATATTTGGGAGGTGGTTGGGGATGGGTAAGGGGATAATTGGACTCCCTTTTAATTAGAGATTTATCTGGTATCATCATCTTCAGAAACTCCATTACTTCTGTCACACCCCTTTCGTCCAAACGTTCCTTAGCATTTACTGCCTTTCGCCTACATTTTAATTTAAATAATGCAGCAAAAGTAGTTAATCTTCTGGATTGGTAGCTGGTTCTGCTGTGAATAAAATTTAAACAAATTAAATTCTTTATCTTTCATCCTTCATCCTCCCCCACTTTTATCAGTAGCTGGTAAATCTCACTTCTCGTTCTTTAGGCTTTTTTTCTCGTTCTCATAGTCTTGCAGTGCCCACACCTTGGACACATTTCATTTTATTTAGTTGTTCTTCTATAATGGGTTTGTAATTTTGTAATACTCCTGTATATACACACACATATATATAATTATATGTGTGTATATATATATGAAAATAATCATACATATATGTGACATTATTTATTTTGGAAATGTCCGTGTCTTTGTGACCTGATAAATGTTCTTCATGCTGGATCCTGTGACATAAACAGAAACGTGCTTGTTCCAGGAGTTACATGTCAGTTGATTTTGAGCAAAGGAAGAGGGAAAGGGGAGAGCCGCAGCTCTGGGAAGCTGATGGGGCTGCTCTTGCTTGTAACTGTTGCTTGCCCCAGGGCTGGCTGGAGTGCAACCCTTCCCACCCCGACTTGGCCAGTCACTGTATCACAGAGCAAGCCAAAGGGCACATGGAGACCTCATGAAAAGGAGAAGAAAATCCTGCAAATATGTGAAATGCAGGTGCTGCGGAAAGGGTGTGAGTGACGATTCTTCCTAATGTGAGACTTCACAAGTCTAGTACCAAATTATGTCCTTTCTGAGTTCAAAGTTATGGGGCGAAATCCTGACCTTACTGTAGTTCGTGTGAATTTTATGAAAAATTTTAAATGGGTCATATAGAAACAAATCACTGTCAATGAAAATGTTCACCCAAAGTGATTAATTTCTATATTTCAATATTTACTTTTGCTGTAGAAGTAATATTAAAGCAAAATCTCATTCCTCCTAAGGTTTGTGTTTGTCAGGCTGATTAAGACCGGTCTTCCAATTTGCTGTTCCTGCAAATGCAAGTATCAAGATAGAGAAAGCTTTTAAGGAAAAAATACATACTGAAGTAAAGCTGAGATGCATGCTTTTCAGAACAGGAGTTATTGATCTTGTGACCAGAATTTTACTGTGATGTTATCTTTGTTGTGTCAAACAACTGAGGAATATCTCCTGACCTCATCTAAATAAATATTGGTGTAGGAATGTCACTGTTGCTGACTGTATGTTTATTGACCAGCTGCATTCTGATGACTAAAGTAATAAGCTATTGTGTGCTTCACAATAGAGCTTGTAAAAGAATATTGAATGTCCATGAACAGTTTCTGGCTGGCAGAGGTTCACATTACACTTCTGAACTCTAATCATTTATCTAGAAATGTGTCTGGTTTGGCTTCAGTCGTAATATAATACATTCCTTATGTTAATGTCTTCCTGAAGAGTTCATGTTGCGGGATGATAATTAGATTTTAGAATGTCAGTCTTCCACAAAGCAAAACAATTTAGATCTTAATATTCTGCTTTTGACTTTCTGTTTTTAACTGTAGTCATTTACTCATTGTCTTATACGCTAGTTTCTAAATACATTTTGTTTTACAAAATGGTTTTATAGGCAAGCTTAAAAATTATTGCTTTGCTAAAACAGATTTATAGTCAAATATATGCAAAAAGATTATGCCTACCATGATCCAATCTTAGTTAACCCACTCTAACTTTCTAATTATAATTATAACAGCAGCAGCATCTCAAAGTGTCAGCTGAAATTTTGGTAGTCTCTTTCTCTCAGGTTTATCTTTCAAATCCCCTGTTTGTATTACACGTTTCTGTTTCTGTCCCTTGTTTGCTTTGAGCAAGTACTTCTTTACTATTCATGTGGGTACAGGATGCAAAATTGTGCCCTAGAACTATTTTCTTTCTTTTGCCTTTACTTGGTCCCTTTCAAACTCCTGCCTACCAAATATAGTAATAACCTGTTCAAACATCATGACACTACATATGGTCGCTGACAGTTTTCACTCTGCAGCTTAAGTGGTAGCCATAAATTGTTCCCTATGGTAGATAGATAAGCACAGTTTGGTGGGTGACATTAATTTACTTTTCCATTGCTATGTCATGTGATTTAATGTGGTGTTTGGCAATAAATTAGATTGCGTACAAGTACAAAACAGATTTCTTTGAGTTGCTTTACTCAAATGAGTAAAGTGTGCACCAGGCAGAAAGGATGCGTACAGGGGTCGATAGCTCCTTTCACTAGAGGAGAGCCAAGGATTATTCTGTAAACAGTCCAATTCATTTGTTGCTGTGTGTTGTGAAGTTCCACATTTGCTTGCCCTGTAACAAGTTCTGGGGCAGGATTTAAATTCACTGCACGTAGTTATCTTTAGGGCTCGCATCTGGATGGCACTGCAGGAGCATATTGCTGAAAGCAAACAGACTAGCAGTTTTGATGGTAACAATGGAGTCTGAGAAAACACTGGATGCCTGAATAAGATTCCATTAAAAAAGGGGGAGCGAGAGGGATCTCTAATGCAGTCCATTTAATGCAGAACTCTCCAGAGAGTGAAGTGGGGATTATGCCTGCTGCCCTTCTTATTAAAGACTAGTATAGAAGATGCTTGTTGGGCGAATGGTATCTCCATAGCAGACGCTCTATTACTCATGAATACGTTTCTAATTATATCTTAATGATCTCAGCCACAAATAGGAAAACAAAAATCTTTGTCTCCCTGAGTGGTTACCTTAGTGGCTGCAGGATTGGCGAGGTTTAGATTATCCATCTCCTCTCACTAATCCCAGGGGACTTCATTGTGAGAAATGAGACTTGTTTATGATGGTGAATTAAATTGCTGTAAAAGGTTATTTCAATAGACAGTTGGGAAATCATAATAAAATAATTTAGTAAAAATGGGAGCTAGAGTATGCTTAATGAAACATGATTAGATTTAATTTTCTTGCTATTTCAATCATTAAAGGTACATTATCCTTTCTCAGACCTCATTTGGGCTCTTTGCCACAGACCCACTCTTAGTAACAGACTGAAACTTGCATGTTCCATTAGGATATGAAAATGGCTAATGATACCCTACTCTCCTCTCCCTGGCTTTTGTAAAATTTCTGTTACCAGCTTTTCAGATATATTTTAGCTGTTTTTCTCTTTCATCCTTTTATTCCCTCTCACATCTATTGTACAGATTTTTCAGTGTGAATATCACTTCAGGGAGGATAGGTTGAATGAGATGAAGTAAAATACTAATATAGTTACCTTACTAACTGTAAAATGACTTATTATGAGTAATTAAAAAATTAACTCCTTTAGTTATTGATAGGACCCTGTGTTCTAACAAAGATAATATTTTAATCAGTTCATATAAAACATGTTTCTATGCTGTCTTAATCCAGTGGCACAGTTATTTGGGGGGTTTTGGTCGTGTTTTTTTCTTTATTCTTTCCTTTTACAGTGCAATGACACATTGTGTGACATCGTATATTGGCTAAAATTTCTGTCTGGCCTCTAGTGATAATAAATGTAGTTCTCGGTGGTATTTTATGCCTCTCTCAGCATCAGAATGCTACTTTAATCTAAAAGTATCCAGCTTCTTTTCAGGCTATGAGTTCATATGAGAATAAAATTGCTCTTTGTTGGTAGACGACTTGGGCAGAGCAGCAGTATCTTGCTGATAGGAACTGGTCATGGCTCCATGGTTTTCAGGACTTGAGTGTGGGTTTTTTTGAGGGAGGAGTTATTTGGGTTATTTCAGTGTTTCATGATATTATTCCAGTTTGAACGTAGGTTTTACTGAGAAAGGCTTCTTGTGTTCAGGGTGATACCTGCCCAAAGTGGCATGGAAGGCAGAGGAGAAAGGCAGACCTCAGGGTAGCCAGTAGCCTGTTAATCAGGAATGCCTTAGGGGAAGGGGCCAAGTGCAGATCCCAAGTTCAGAAACACTAGAGGGAATGGCTGATGCTGGGTTTCTGAAGCTCAAAATAAGTATTCTGACTACTAGGCAAGATGTTTTACCAGCATCTCTCACCATCTCCTACTGAAGTTGCTTCAGTTTGTACATATTAAATTTTCGTCATAGCAGAGGCTTCTGATGATCTGGATTTCCACTTAAAATTAGGAGAAATAGAAGAACTTCAGTCCTCTACACTTCATGTGAGAAAGTGAACCACTGTGGGGTGCAGGTAGTGTGAGAACCTAGAGAGTGTGTTATTGAGGACTGGGAACTTTTTTTTTTTTCTGAAGTCTCGAATGTTTGAGGGAATGGAAAATCTAGCTGTTTTGAAACAACCTAGACTCCCAAGTTATTAGTTTTTCAGTATTGTTAGAATAGTTTCATTTGAATTTTGTATGTCATAGTTAAAATAATTTATGAGAAGATGTGTCTGTATATTTCTATTTATGTGTGTGTGTGTATGTATACTTAATGTTTCCTATCCCGCTTTTAAAGTGATAGACATAAATTCTCATATAATTACTTAGTATCTGTTTACTACTGAATGAGCTACATGGAGGCGGGGGGAACAGTCACTCTTTTGGGGGTTGAAGGCACTATGTTTGCAGTGCCTTCATAGTGTATCTTCTGTGTTTCCAGGAGGTAACTTCCTTAACAGTCACAGAAAGCAGGAAGGTTTGAATTGAACCTGTGCTCAGAAGAAAACACAAATTGATGACTGGAATATGTGTCAGAAAACTATAATAAATCATTTGGAGATTACCCTGGAAAGATGTGCAAATTAAAAAAATAGCATTCAACATTGTTAATAATAGTAATAATAAAATGCAGAGTAACTTTCTCCGTCTTTGAGAAAGAAGTAGGGCTTTTTTAAAAGAGCTTCCTATTTTGCTGATGTTAGTCATTCTTGATTCTGTCTTTGATCCATCTGTTAATCTCCTATAAAAATGGAATAAATTTTGGGGGAGATCATATGTAGCAGCAAGAGGTATACTTTCTTGTAAGTTATGGCCTCTGATACTGCTTTGCAAATGCTTATGAGAAGCGGAATTGCTCTCCTTTCCTTGTATTCTTGTAGATCTGAGTTAAGACCAGCTTTTAAATCCAAAGTTGTGCCCTTGAGAGTGAGGTTTTTCAGAAGTGGTGCTTGGCTTGTGCCAGGCAAGTGCACAAAGAGTGCCTGAAGGAGTACCAGTGGGGTACCAGCTGACCCTGTAGTGCTGAGTGTATCTGTACCGTGAATTTTTCGAAGTGTCTGCTGCCTGGCACTGTTTAGGTTGCAGCCACGGGAGCAAGACTCAGGCCATTTCAAAATTCATTGTGCTATACTTTTTTTTTATACACTTAATGAAGTAATTGCTGTTTTCTCTCTTTTCTTCCTAGTTTAATATTCTGAGTGATAAGAACTGTTTATGCTTTATGTCTGTGCCCTTTATTTAATAACAGCTGCTATGTGAAAATGTGGATGTCACTCAAATGACTAAATCATAGAATGGTTTGGGTCGGAAGGGACCTTAAAGACCATCTAGTTTCAACCCCCTGCCATGGGCAGGGACACCTCCCATTAGACCAGGCTGCTCAAAGCCTCATCCAGCCTGGCCTTGAACACTTCCAGGGATGGGGCATCCACAGCTTCTCAGGGCAACCTGTTGCAGTGCCTCGCCACCCTCAAAGTAAATACCTTCTTTCTTATATGTAATCTAAATCTACTCTCTTTTAGTTTAGTTCAAATCTTAAATTCACAAGAATAGTAATCTATTAGTACATACAAATTTATATTATTATAAACCTCGTATTGCAAGTATGGCTAGAATTATTATTTCCATTCTTGTTAGCTGTCATTTCTTTCTCCATTTTACTTCCTTCTCATCAGTTCTGTTTCTGCTTTGTAGGCTAGCATCACTGGCAGACCACTGCCAGATAAGGAAACAGTTGTCTTCCAATATCCGTGACTTCCAGTGGCTGGAGGATATAATTCTTGTGACTGATGTTGCGTTCATGCTGTCAGTATTTTATAGAGCTAAAATGGGGCTGTCACTTCATAAGTATTTTGCTGAAATACATACCTGAAATATGATCTACTAAGGTGAACTTCATCATGTTCACTTTTTTTAGGCTAACAGGTAGAGACAAAGGATTAAATGCAAAACAGCAAGTAAACAAATAAAGGAATAAATAAAGATCATGATGAAAGGAAAAAATGTTGTTTCTGTCTCAGACCAACATAACCAAGATATGTACGCTGTCTTTGGTTCTGCCACCACAGGCAGAACTAATTTAAAAGTAAACTCTGTGGAGTTTGGAAACTGCAGCAGTTTAAGCAAGGAGAAGGTGCTGTCATTTAACCTTGAAGTTCTGTCTTTTTAGTCTCTAGATTTATTTTTTCTTTTCAATTTTTCATCCTAACTATATGCCATTCCTTCTGGTAAACAGTAATACAGCAAATCCATGTTAACCTTGCACAGAATTTGATTAAAGAATAGGGTGGTGGCTTGTTTGTTAGACACCAAGTTAGGCTGCTGATGAGTGGATCAGATCTTTGTCGGAGATTTTTGGATAACAATAAGCTTCCTTCCTGTTGTGTCTACAAGAGAAAGCATGATTCTGGTATTTACATGGAATAAGAAACTGTGCTTCCTTTTTTTTTTTTTTCATTTGTTCCAATTCAGAAGTCATCTGGCTATGAATCTGAACTGCTTCTTCCAAATATTCCCAAATGTGGGTCTAAGTACCAGACATGTTTCTCTGAGAGAAGTGAGATTTTTGGTGGCTATGGCCACTACATTTTTTAGGCCTGGATTTCAAAAATACTTACTTTGTAAACTGACATTAAGAGAGGTGGCAAATACTTCAAGTCTTATTTAGCTTAAATATGTGTATAAAATCCACTTATACTCAGAAGAGTTTTAATTGCTGTGGCACACACACAGTTAGGACAAGAATGAATTGTAATCTTGTCTTCAAATTCTGAATCTTTGCCCCATTTTCATAGCTCAATTCTGTTCAGACCATTGATTTTCGCTTTCACCCCAGCTCTTTTTATTCTTGGACTTCATATACACAGCTTGGCATAAGAAGAGAACACATTCATCCTTGAGTTCTTGAATGGGTGCCAAAATAACAGTGTGATACATGGGGTATGAAAGTGTGTTTGTGTAATATACATACTGTTTATCAGGGAACACTAACTTGAGGTAGAGTTGAGAGTAGAGATTATAGACCATTAATTTATAGAAGAAGGAACTTTACAGAGATAGTTTACCTATAAAACTTCTTCGTATATTTCACAGAGATATTTTAATATACTTTTCATTTCCTGGATTTGTAATTATTTAATTTGATTATGATAAAGGTTTGCTAATGTTCATGATCCTTAATGAACTTATTAAAAAAACCCAAACCCAACTAACCAAACACATATTTGAATCTACCATCCATTATACTTTTTTTCAGTGTTTAGTTGTCTGGAAACAATAGTGCTAAAATGGAGGAGATACCCAATTCTGCAACCTTCTGCAATGTCAGAAGGAAAGGAGGAGGCTGGTGATTTGAAAGGGATTTGTTACAAGTTTAAGTGTTGGGCCAATCATGGGTTGTCTTGTCTTGACCATGAATATTAAGCAAAGAAAAATCATGCCAAATAAAATCTTCCGCTAATCTTTCTTTAGAGTATATATGAACTTCACTCTTAAGCAAACAACTTTAGTGTTGAGAGTTAATGTTTATTGAGTATAACACCACCAAAACCCACGGTGATGATGAGTAGAGTTATTTAACAATTTTTTATTTACACTTAATAAACACAGTGTTTTGCTAGATAGAGTTTTCACTTATAGCAATCAGTTCATAATTTCTCTTGCCTTGTTTGCCTAGTGTCATACTAGGAACGTAGTTTGCTTAGGGCATAATTGCTTGTCTGTCTAAGCCCAGGACAGGAACATGAAAGAGAGGCGCTCTCTCTCATGGGATAATAATGCTGGCTGTATTGCTCTTCAGCACTTCTGCCAGTCTCTTCATTGAGGAATATTGTTAGCGCTCCCGTTTCCTGCCCTGTGGCTTCGTGCCTTGGTATAAACTAACAGAAGATGTAGTTTGCTGCTGTAGGCATAACTTGAGAGGGGGACGGCTGGGAGATGAGCTTACCAGGACATCCATACACAGTGGCATGTGTACTTTGAGCAGAGTTAAGTGTCGCTAGATGATACAGTCTGATTGTTGAGTATGTTTGTTTTCTAAATGCATTTCTCTTTGGGAAAATGCAAAACCTCTATGAACAGGTATCCAAGACTGAGATTAACAGGCTGCCTTAAAAACAGTATTTTAAAAAGTGAGAATTTCCTAATGTTTTTCAGACTAGTAATTAACTATTTAGATAAACCCTAAAAAACTAATAATAGAAAATTGACAGTGTGACTGTGGTGGGTTGACCCTGGCTGGACACCAGGTGCCCACCAAAGCTGCTCTGTCAGTCCCCTCCTCAACTGGACGGGGGCAGAGAAAATATAACGAAAGGCTCGTGGGTCTAGCTAAGGACAGGGAGAGATCATTCACCAATTACCATCATAGGCAAAACAGACTTTTAATCTTAAAACACCTTCCCTCCACCCCTCCCTTCTTCCTGGGCTTCACTCCTGATTTTCTCTACCTCCTCCTCTCCTGAATGGTGCAGGGGGACGGGAACAGGGATTGCGCTCAGTTCATCACACATTGTCTCTGCCGCTCCTTCCTCCTCAGGGGGAGGACACCTCGCTTTCTTCCTATCCTCCAGCATGGGATCCCTCCCATGGGAGACAGTCCTCCACAAACTTCTCCAACATGAGTCCTTCCCGTGGGCTGCAGTTCTTCACAAACTGCTCCAGCATGGGTCCTTTCCATGGGGTGTAGTCCTTAAGGAACAAACTGCACCAGTGTGGATTCCCCATGGGGCCACAGGCCCTGCCAGGAGCCTGCTCCAACGTGGGCTTCCCATGGGGTCACAGCCTCCTTCAGGTGCATCCAACCTGCTCCAGCGTGGGGTCCTCCACAGGCTGCAGGTGGATATCTGCTCCACTGTTACCCTCCATGGGCTAGCAGGGGGACAGCCTGCCTCACTGTGGTCTTCACCATGGGCTGCAGGGGAGTCTCTGCTCCGGCACCTGGAGCACCTCCTCCCCCTCCTCCTTCACTGACCTTGGTGTCTGCAGGGCTGCTTCTCACATATTCTCGCTCCTCTCTCTGGCTGCAATTGCACGGGTTTTTTTTCCACCTTTCTTAAATATGTTATCCCAGAGGCGATACCTCCGTTGCTGATGGGCTCAGCCTTGGCCAGTGGTGGGTCTGCCTTGGAGCCAGCTGGCATTGGCTTTGTTGGACATGGCGGAAGTTGCTAGCATCTTCTCACAGTAGCCACCCCTGTAGCCCCCCTGCTACCAAAACGTTGCCATGCAAACCCAATACAATGACTTCATCTCCCCTCAGCCCAACTAAATTATGGTAGGGAAAACGCATCCTTTCCTTGTTCCGTTTCAGTGTTTCTTTGTTAGCTAACACCTTTTTCTCCTGCACCACTGAGTTTAGGTCTGTGAGGATGAAGAATGAAACGTTCAATTTCAGAGTAAGAGGGACAATGGATATTTTTCCCGTCTCCCTTTCTACTTCAGAAAAGTCTAGTGTTTCCTCAGGTTTTTGTTTTGTTTTGTTTTGTTTTTTGGGAAAATGTTGGGAAAGGTGTTTCAGTCTGGATCTTGCACACCTCAGTAGGTAGTATAATCACCGAGTCAATCTCAATTTCTGCATTTAACTACTAATTTAGCAGCTAGTTATCTATAGAGAAGGGAGAAGAGACAGAGACCCGTTCCGTAACAGTTGATGATAGATTTGGGAATGGACAGTTAAGGAGACCAATGTTCAAATCCCTGCACAGCCCAATTCCAGCAGAGATTGAAACTAAATTTTCAGTATCCTAGGTGAGTGCCCCAACTTAGTACCCTATTCAGTGTATATCTCTTTTATGATTTTAAGCAGAAATTCCATTCTGAGCCCTTCAAACCTTTTCCAGTCAAAAATTTTAATATGATCCTTTGCCTAAGTCTAATGAGTCTATGTTCTCTAAATTAGAAACGTCACGAGCAAATTCCCCAAACTCATTTAAACTATTTTCCTTGTAGTGGCAAAGTGTCTTTTACATCAAAGAAAAATCCATGTGGAAAAAAAAAAATTATGTCAGTTGATTGGTATCTGTCATTCTGAAGTTGTTTAAGAACTAGCTTTTAATTAATGCTGAAAATGCAAGTCTGAGAAGTGAATATTTTGGTATGGAAATTTCTTGGTGTAGTGGTTGATTGCAGCTCCCAAGTGACTTTGCAGTTCAAATGCCTCATTAATACTCGAAACTCTCCAAGTCATGTGCAGATGTATGATTCTAAATATGAAGTTACTGCTGTGGTGGTATCAATTACTTGTAGAGCTTCATTGCTTCAGAACATACCGGCATGAATGCTTACAGGGTGCCGGGATCTTCCTTGATACAAGGAAGTTTAATTCTCTAGCGTAAGATACGTACATAGCTTCTTTTCCATGCTATCTCTTCAGTCTTGAGCAAATTTTTCTTTTAAGGGAGTTTCTGAACGTTAATCATGATGAACAGCTTTAATGGTCAGGAAGCTAATTGCTTGGATACTTCTTTCTAGGTAATAGGGAAAGTTATGTGTTTATAAGAAAGTGTCCTCCCTGTGAAGAAGCGTGACTCTACTTGAGAGAGGAGTCTTTTCAGGCTCCCTCTGTTGATAGTAAAGAAAATTTCCGTTGAGAATGAGTTCTTTCCCTGAGGTTTTTAGGAGCAAAAGGAAAAGCCTTGAGAGGTTTCATTGATGCCAGAAATTTAGGTGCAATTCTGTAGGAAGAAGAAATGGTATTGCCTTTAGAGTTTTGGTGCTGAGTTGCTTTGTGTTTCATCTTTAACAGTGAATGTAAGATTGCACGGCTGGTTATTGTTTTCTGTGTTGCACTGCAACAAAATCTGTCCTGTTTTTGTCCAAAAAATGAGGAAAAAAAAAATGGTACATGAATTTCACTGAATTTGGACCCTTAGGTTCCTGTTGTTGGTTTGTTGGTTGTTTTGGGTGTTTTTCCCCCATGATGATTGCTTGATTCACTGGAAATTGACAGAAACTTTCATGCCAATAGCTGTGCTTTTTTGTTCAGATAAATACAAAGCAAAAGCAAGGACAAAAAGCAATTCTTACTCAAGATTTGGGACTTTGGTAGTTTACACTATAAAAATTATATGTTAATTTAAAAAGTGTATCAATATCCTGGCATCTTTCTCTTTTCATCGTGTATAAAGTAGTGTTGGTGACAAGCCTTCATACGGTTTCCCTCTTAATAACCTTGACAATTGTCTACCTCTAATTCGGAACAGATTTAAGTATTCTTTATGTAGTTTATAAATCTCGTGCTTGCTGACATAGGAAAGTCTTGTAATCCTTAACTCGCTACTTAAACTTTCCTTCTTGGATTAATGTGGTTTATTCAACTTCCACAAGTTTGAAACATGAAGTAGTCCTCTTACAGGAGGAAAACTAGTTAAACTATTAATAGGTGGTGTTAAAAATATTGTTCTTGTTCACATGTCCATTCTTTGAAGTTATATTGTTACAGGATTTGGGAATAAAATAAGAAGAGAAAGAACACCGGCCTTACTTATATTTTCAGTTCTTAATTTTTGTTGTACAAAATAAGTGCTTGTATGATTTTGACAGAAGCTGATTTTCTAAAAGTAACAAATTTCAACTTTTCATTCTATAGAGACAATGTTCTTTAGAGCTCTGTTTGTTGTAAATGTCACACTTTCCTCCGTATGCCTCGTGAGCCTTGTGAGATTCTGACCATTAAGACAGATAAAAGTGCATGCTTGTCTCCACGATAACAAGGAATTTGGAGAAATGAAAAGGATGTAACAAATGAGTTCCAGAATAAAAAGAAAGATTGATAGGTCTCTGAAAATCTGAACTTAGGTATGGCAAGAGGATGCACTTGTAAATTGATAATACTTCTCAAAAATGGATTCACTTCTCAAAAAGTATCTTGTGAAGTTTTGCATTACCTGCTGTAGTGTGTAGGAGAACAAAATCTAAGACTAATGCTGTGGCTTTCTGTTGGTTGGTACTTGACATCCTAGGTTTTTATTAATGGTATTCTTTCTCCATTGTCAGTCCTTCAAAATTACTACCATTTCCCTATCCTCAATTGACTTTTCCTAAGCACTTGGTGACTACTAAGAATACAGATTTTCTTTTTTTTTTTTTCTTTGCTCCCCAATATTGCAACAGGAGCAAACTGTGAAAGTTGCAAGGCTTCTGATCTTCATGTGTGAACTGAATATATCACTGTTGTGATATATCTGAGAAGCACAATTGTTCCAGATATTGGTTGCCAGATTAGTAGTTCCTTCTTATTGTATGACCCTATCTAGAGGAAAATATTTGGAAATATTCACTCTGTTAGAACTGTGCTTTTGAAAACAGCCTGATTTTTTGAAAAGCAGAGTAGCAAGAGACATGACTGTGTTTACTTCTGAGTTAAATCATCAATAAGAATAGTATTACCTTAATGTTAGAGATTCCTATTTATGAGCTTTCAGTTTATGCATAACTGGTTTTACATATCAAAAGCCACAAAATGTTAAAGACCAGATTAGCCAACTATGTAAGTAGCTGGATTAAATTTGTTTCTCAGTGGGCTTCCTCTTGTGATTGAAGAACCGTGCATACATTGTTGTGAATGTCCCTTGCAGTCTGCATGTTAATAATGTTTCATACATAAGGGTTCTACTGTTGTGTCCAGAAACGTTTCTGATCCTCTATTTCATATATACAAAGTAATACAGTATATCAAAATAAACTAGGTTGAATGCAATATTAAACTGTGCTCTTTGTTAGAGGTCCTTCTTAGCATCATCTCAACTATACCGTGCCAAGGAATCATCATATGAAAATGGCATCCTTTAGTAAATATATTTTGGATATGGTTCACCTCTATGACTTTCTTCTTTCAATGGATTTAGTGTATGAAAAATCAAGCCTCCATCTAGTTATGTCCCCTTATTTACCGAACTTGCGTTCATAGGTCATATGTAAGCTTCAGAAGGAGAACCCCTTTATAGTGAAAGTTTAATCACTCTGATTATATTGAATGATATTATATGCTGTGGTATATAGTGCTCCTTAGATTTAATTACAGCATATCTGTAAACATAGGATTTAGTGCATTTTCTTCTTATCACAATTGCTATCTCTTTTGTTAACTAAAATGTAATTAAAATACTGTAGTTAGCCTGTGCTGTTCTAAGTTCTAATCTACTTAAAGGAAGAGAAATGGCAGCTTTAGCCAGAGTATCTTGCCAAGATTCGTACTGCCACTTTGCTAATTCACACCCTCTTACCTAACTGGCTGTAAAAAAATACTTAAAAAAAAACTATTTCTTTTGTTAATGTATGACCCTTCAAAATTAGAATGAAAAGTTTAATGGCCTAAATACAGTGCAGTCCTATGTGAAAAGACTGATTTATCTTCTGTGGTTCCTTTTTTTTTATACTAGTATTTCCTTGTTATGCCCTTGGTATTTCATAGCTGTCCTTTTTAAGCACTGAAGCAATTAGTTTTGAGAAGGCTGATTCTTCAGGGTCCAGTGCTTTCCTGCCTTTCATTCGCCGAAGCTGTACATTTTAATGAAGTTGTTTCATCTGTGTTGCCAAACACTAGAATTTTGCTGCTTCAATTCTAATTATCTCTGTTGGCAAATACTATGTTTTATTAAAGCTGTCAAGTGCACTGTTCATTAAATGTCCACAGTCTGTGGTGCTGCGCACACAAATTAGATCAGCTTTGCTCCTTGATAGATTATGAAGTTAAATATTTTTATATAAACCTCTAAAACTGAGTCTAAAAGCAATCAGTGATGACTTAGATAAGTAAAGCATACCTGTAGCTTCTTGAAATCTAGTATCTTGTCAAAAATCATCTATAATACGTACGTTAAAACTCTAGTAGTACAGCTGAGTATACTGTTTGTAAGATTATTTTATTCATTAAGAGACCATTTTCCTTCCTCAAGATATCTACATTGCATCTTGAATTCTAATTTATATGTGTTTAGGGCAAGATAAGTTTTGTTACATATGCGTTGATATAAGTAAAAGCATCACTGCTGGTCTTCACTAGAGGGTCGTATAGAGTAATTGATCTCCATTAAAAGCAAAGATGGCTTCATTTTAATGTTACTAACCTGGTGAATGCAAGAGATTGCTATTGTAAGCAACTACCAGCTTCTCCTTTAATTGGTTCTCTCAAAAGGGAATTTTACTAGAAGATGTTTACTTCGAATATATGGGGCAGTAATAGAAATATTGTACTTGCAACAAAAATATTTGAGTCAGCTCTCATTTTGGCACTTGCAGAAGTTTTTTGCTTTTATTAATTTTATATTTTCAATGTATGTATCATTACCTTCAGTAACACAAATAGGCATTCTTACTATTTAATGTAATGTTTTCTAAATGTTCTTTAGGAGAATTAATAAGATATTATGATGATAGACTACCAGACAAGCACATTGTTGATCTTTTGAAAAAATGTTTTTCTTACCCTTCAGTTATCTGTAGGAAATAACTTCAAATTTATTTTTAGTACCATGGCTATAAGGTATCTCTTTTCTGTATTGGTTACCTTTATCTTTTGAAGAATGTATTGTTTACACTTTCCAACATTGCTTTTAAATTTATCAGGCTGTATTTTTAACCTTCAGAGGAACAGATATTTATTGTAGTCTTTACGGAAATCATAAATGACATCTCAAAGTGCTATGTAAAGTAAGTAGAACTTTGGGGCTCTTGGATATATATTTTTTTAGGGCTTGGTAAGAAAATACAGTACTTCAAAGGCTGTGAGCCACTCTTCCTTGTCTTTTCTCCTTATGATCCAGTTTAAAGTGCTCTAGTACAAATGGAAAATTCATACAGCCTGAAGTTGAATAGGAGGCTGTGTATGTTTATATATTTCTTTATCTTAATATGCCTTATACGTATTATGCCTTGTCATGTATATTTCATGGTACTTACAGGAAATAATAGCATTTAATTTTTAGCTTTTGAGTGCAGAAACAGAAATTAGTGTTCTCAAAGCAACCATGTGAGCTCTGTGCTTGTCAAAACCTTTCCTTCGGTAGTTAGATGTTTAAAGGAAAACATTTGTTCTACACATAGCGTGACCCTTTATACCATGTAATGGAGAACTTTCCAAAGTGGCACTGAAGATGCATTTTACAGTATCCCAAATTTTATCAAACTAGTTAAGAAATAAAAATCAGAGTGTCTCACTTGAGAATTACTTGCAACCACTTATATGATGTTTCTAGGCAGGAATTCAAATGATGTAGTTTATCCTAAATGCCATGCTGATGACTAAGTCCTGGCTCAACCCAAAAAATGGCTTATAAGCTAGAGATATCACTCTGAATGCCATTCATAGGTTGACTTGAAGTGAATTTTTAGAAGAATAGTAAAATACGTTCTTTGTGATTACTGCTGGCTGACAGTCAAGCAGCCTAATTCTGCACTGGCTATGGTATTTTGATAGTCAATAATATTATCTCAAAGAAAGATAGATTGCTCCAGTTGTTTTCAAACATACATCTGAGACAGAAGGTCAGAAATACTTGAGAAAAGAGATGTAGAAAATAAACTGTTCTTGACCACTGGCGCTTGTCTCCTAAAAGAACTTTCAGGGAGAGTGTTCCTTTGACTGTGTTCAAGGGCTGAAGTAATTTTTGTCATCTGAACTACTTAACCCAACTTCAGACCAATAACTTTTGTCTTGTTCAATTTAAATTTTAACTTTTTTCAAAGGCCTACTGTCAGACAGAAGACAGATTAGAATAGATGGCATATTCTGTGGCAGTGAAGTAGTTGAGTGATATCAGTATATTGAGAGATTAGATGGGAAAGGGAAGCATGGAAGTCACCTAAGTGCACGTGAAGAGTCTACGATACATGAAATATGACCGTTTTTTCTTAATGTTATTTTCACTTTGGATATATGTTTTTATTTGGCTTTGAGTCTGAAAATTTGGACAAAATATCTTCTGAACCTTCTAGGGAGATTTGAAGTGTATTCAGGTTTACGTTTATATCTAGACTCAGATTTGAAAAAGCTTCTCCTATTTTGGTTTCTTGGAAGTTACCCGAATTATTACTGTCACCAGCGTGAATAAATAAATATTTTGATTTCACTGCCTTATCCACCCTTTTCAGGTTGAGTATATAGGTGTATTAACTACAACAGAGGAAAATACATTTGTTTATAAACGCTGACACCTTTCTCTTATCAGTATAGTCTCACAAAATTGTGAAAAATCACTGAAGCAATCATCAAGCATAAGAAAGACATCATAAGAGTGATGCAATTTGATACAGAAATAGGTCGTTAATGTGCATGTGAAATTAATTTTATACTTATGAAAGTATACAAACAAAACCAACAAATAGATTTTATGACTTATTGTGAGTTATCAAGCTGAAACTGAAAAGAGTAAAATCAATACCATTAATAAAACAAATGCCATAAAAAGGGAAATGTTCCTGGTTCTGAATATATAGAGATTAGGTTGATAAAAACTCTATGCCATTTCTAAAAGTCCTAACGTTTTAGACCTAACTAGGAACTCTTTCATTTCAAGAGCACATGGGAGATGTTTAGAATTGGCTCCCTGAAATTGGTATTTTCTACTAAGATATTTGGCTGGTTTTCCAGTATTTTAAATGTTGAACTTTAAGAGATTGAGAGAGTATTGCTTTTGTATTACTACATTTTTGGAAGGGAATAGTCTTCTGACCTTGCAAAAAGGAAACTGGATTATTTTTATTTGGAGGTTTTTTTGTTTGTTTTTACAGGAACACCAAAATAGTATACTTGGGAATACAATGCAAACTGCAATCGCCTTACTGAATAACATGGTTGCTAGCAAAAGCACGAACATGACGTTACTCTTTGAAGAAGGTATGTCATTTTTATCTTTAGTTATTCTCCTTATTATAGATGTTTCCTAGTCTGTTGTAGTATCTGATGCTGTGTGAAACTATAGACCTGTATGTAGTTATATTCTATGGTGGTTGTTAGATAATCGCATTGTAACTGGCTGGTACCCCTCATCACTTAATCTACCTCCCTTATTGATTTAATTATAAATTTAACTTTTAGAAAGCTCTTCCTTCAAGAAAATGTGGTTACAAAAGAATTACTGACTGAAAGTTATGTTATGCCCGTGAAGAATGGCTTTGGAAAGGAGTGGGCTAGAACTCTGACCATAACAGTGCAGAGTGCAGGCAGAAGGAGCTCTGCAAGTTCTTCCTTTTCTCTCTGCTGAAACCTGTGTACAATAAGTTGTACAATATTTCTGCAATTTTTCAAAAACTAGCTTCTGTTCCAGGCCAGGTATGTAGACTAATGGGGTGGGGCCCAAACTGACTATGGAGTGTTAGTCTACAAACCATTCCATGTCTTCATTTCATTGTGTTTTATTATCAAAGCTCCTTTTATTTAGAAATTGGTTCTGGTTTACAAAATGAAGAGAAAATTTCTGCTGTTGGAAATCTATATACATTTGGAAACTTGTTTAGAAATATGCATATTTATAGCATTAGTTTTGTTTATCCTTAATGAGTAAGTGGCATCCAGCAATACAGGTCTACACTATTATCTGTACTATTTGTATAGAATAAATCAAAGACCTAGACTACTGGCATAGCAGTATAAGGCATGCTTCAGAAGAAAAAGGAAGAAATCTGTCTAGAGAGGCAGTGAAGAGATAGCTAAGTCTCTTGTGAAGCCAAGAGTTGAGAGGAAACCTTTTCAAAAAGTCTCTAGGAAAAGATTGGGTGAAATGTGAGGGGGAAACTTCATCGGAGTATAGCTTTTCTATAGTCATCATGTCAGAGGAGGGACCAGGTGAGACGTAGTGAGATTAATGATGTAAACACTGATGGTGACGAGCAAATTTGAAGAATTGGATTTACCTTAGATATGCAATTTTAAAAAAAAATAATCAGAACGCATACCAGCCTAAAACTCCATCAAGATTAGTAGCAGTGGTCATGCCTTTGTTTTCATAATTACCTTATCAGTTAAAGCACTCAGCCCAGGAAGTGGGAGAGCTGAATTCCTGTTCCTTTTTATTCTGAAGGGATTGAATGGACAATGCCATAATTCAGGAGATGAACTGAAACTTGACATTGTAGCTAATAACACTCCTCTTCAAACAGATCCACTTTGAACTCAGAGGTGTGAGAATAGGGACAGAAGAAAAGAAAGAAGAGGAAAATATGACTGAACTGGAGAGGGATGGTTCATAGCATTCTCATTCTTCGGTTATTTCTCAGCAAACTGCCTATCACACTTAGAACTGCTTGGAGTTTCTTGGGGTTTAGATGTATGTGCTGCTTTTACTATCTTTGGGCACATCTGCTCTATGTCAGGCAAAATCCTAAACTAGCACTGACCTGAGCTGCAACAGGATAACTTATTAAAACTGCACAATGATATGCGAAGAAGTTAGCTCAAGTCCCACAAGCATTGTAACCATGTAATTGGCATGCCTTACTCGAAGTAATAAGCTCTGCCTTTCTGCATGGCAAATTAGGTGCAAAACTATTTAACAACATGGCAATACTGCATTCATTCCCTAAATATCTCCACTTTATTGTCTCACAGAGCAAACTCCCACGTACTTTTTATGCTGCTGGTAGTACATCAGTGCTCTTTCACTTCTCATCTGCTCCAAAAATAAAATGCATCTCTTTCATCATGCTAGTTTCTAAATTAAGGAAGTGGGATAGAAACATTATTAAAGTCTTTTATCTTTTCCTTGCGCTATGTCACAAATGACTTCAGTAATATTTTCAGACTATTAGTGATTGGATAACACTAACTTGGGCTCACTGACCTTCAGCATCCTGACTAGGAAAAACAGTGCAGCAGCCAAAAATAATTTATCTCAAGTTAAATGTCCCCATCTTCTCTCATCCCTTTTCCCCATTGGCTAATCTTCAGAGTACTGAAAACCTGGATTTTGGCCAGTGCTTTATTGATTAAGGGTCTAATTGTCAAGTAAAGAGCTTCTGAAATTTCTGAAATTTAGTTTGCAAGAATGTTATGAAGGTATTGATCTTTTAATTATAGACTGTAAGATTTTCTTCATATGAAAAAGGGAGAAAAGGAGGATCTGGGGAACTACAGGCCTGTCAGTGTGACCTTGGTGCTGGGGAAGGTTATGGAGAAGATCATCTTGAGTGCCATCACCCTGTATGTACAGGACAACCAGGCGATCAGGCCTAATCAGCATAGGTTTATGAAAGGCAGGTCCTGCTTGATTAATCTAGAAGGCTATGGTCTCCTATGACAAGGTGGCCTGCTTAGTGGATGAGGGAAAGACTGTGGATGTTGTCTACCTAGACTTTAGTAAAGCCTTTGACACCATTTCCCACAGCATTCTCCTGGAGAACCTGGCTGCCTGTGGCTTGGATGGGCAGATTCTTCGCTGGGTTAAAAATTGCCTGGATGTCCGGGCCCAAAGAGTTGTGGTGAATGGAGTTACATCCAGTTGGCAGCCAGTCACAAGTGGTGTTTCCCAGGGCTCAGTACTGGGGCCTGTTCTGTTTAGCATCTTTATCAGTGATCTGGGTGAGGGGATCGAGTGCACACTCAGTAAGTTTGCAGACACCACCAAAATGGGTGGGAGTCTTGATCTGCTTGAGGGTAGGATGGCTTTACAGGGGGATCTGGACAGGCTGTATTGATGGGCCAAGGCCGATTTTATGAGGCTTAACAAGGCCAAGTGCTGGGTCCTGCACTTGGGTCACAACAGCCCCATGCAATGCTACATGCTTGGGGAAAAGACAGGCTGGAAAGCTGCCTGGCAGAAACGGATCTGGTGGTGTTGGTCGACAGCTGGCTGAATATGAGCCAGCAGTGTGCCCAGGTGGCCAACAAGGCCAACAGCATCCTGGCCTGTATCAGGAATAGTGTGGCCAGCAGGACTAGGGGAGTGATTGTCCCACTCTACTCAGCACTGGTGAGGCCGCACCTTGAGTACTGTGTTCAGTTTTAGGCTCCTCACTACAAGAAGGACATTGAGATTCTGGAGCATGTCCAAAGAAGAGCAACAAAGCTGGCTGAGGGGTCTAGAGGACAAGTCTTAGGAGAAGCGGCTGAGGGAACTGGGGTTGTTTAGCCTGGAGAGGAGAAAAGGAGGCTCAGGGGAGACCTTATCGCTCTCTACAACTACCTGAAAGGAGGTTGCAGGAAGGTGGGAGTCGGTCTCTTCTCCCAAGTAACAGGCAATAGGACAAGAGGAAATGGCCTCAAGTTGTGCCGGGGAGGTTTAGGATGGATATTAGGAAAAATTTCTTCACCAGAAGGGTTGTCAAGCATTGGAACAGGCTGGTTGAGTCTCCATCCCTGGAGGTATTTCAAAGACCTGTAGATGTGGTGCTGAGGGTCATGGTTTAGTGGTGGTTCTGGCAGTGTTAGGTTAACGGTTGGACTAGATGATCTTAAAGGTCTTTTCCAACCTAAACAACTCTTAAAATTCTATGAAAAGTTATTCCATACAAAGTAAAGGGCTTTTTATCCTTTTCATTACCAACAGTAACTGCATAGTGTTCACTACAGGAAAATACCTTAAACTTCCTCTGCCACTACCTTTGATATTCAGCTTGTCATTTTGGAATGATTTTTGTGTGATGGAGAAGAACATGATCTAGTAAAATGGAAACTAAGCACTCTCTTGCAGAAAAGCATCCTCGAGCCCAAATAGAAAAGTTGACCATATGTCAGCAGTGTGTCCTAGCAATAAGAAAGGTAAAAGAGGGCTGCGATAAGAAATAACTGTAAGGTTGAGGAAAGTGATTATTCTCCTCTATTTGGCACTCGTGAGATTTCATCTAGAATACAGTGTTCATTTTTGAGCTCCAAACTATAAGACAGACATTGACAGACAGGAGCAATTCCAGAGGAGGGCAATCAAGGTGTTTAGGAAGGTAGGCGACATGGTGCGTGTATTTCCAGCCTCTGCCTATACTATTGCATGAAGTTATTCCTTCCCAAGGGCAGAACTTTGTATTTGCCTTTGTTAAACTCTAAGAGGTTTCTGGCGGACCATTTTTTGAGCTTTTCAGCTTCTTGAACTCTTTCTGAATGTTACCTCAGGTCTTCACATCAACCACTTGCCTCATTTCAGTGTCATCTGCAAACTTGCTGAAGGTGCATCTTATTCCACCCTATTAACGCTCTTATGTCCATGCTGTTAATGAAGGCATTCAACATCCATGAGCTATTATGCTGTCTTAAATAAAAAAGGCTGAAGACAGAGTATTATGGGTCATCAATTTCCTTAATTTCCCCATTACAGTGTGATAATTAATTCATGTATATATGGAGCTTTAAAAATCAAAAACCCTAAATACTTGCTAAACATTATAAGAAACTCAGGTTAGGGGATCAGTCCTGTCAAGTTTTTATGTTTCCAAGAGTCCAGACGTTTGTAATTAAGATTTCTTTCCGATTATGTGCATGTCTGTCTTCAGCTGCCAAGAAGCAGTATTTTTGAAGACAGATCATTCAGAGACCCTCGTCACTGTTTCCTTTTGTGCCTGTTAGTCTTCAGAACTCTCTCCTGCTCAAAGGAGTTGTATTAGGTGGTAGAGATTTTTTTTTTTTAATGGGTTGCAGTTTACATGTTGAACTTTCCCCTTTCTCAAGGAAATCTTACATGATGGCATTTGCTTCATTACTACTTCTGTGATTTCATATTAGTAACAGTGTTACGGTTGTGCATTTTAGCAACTTGCGTTCAGGGTGGATTGCCTAGCATTAATTTCTCTCTCCCCTGAACTGTGTGCTTTTGTGTGACGATACATCAGACGTAATGATAACCACTTAAAATGTTTAAAGGTGAAATGGAGAATAACATATGCAACTGAAGTTGCAGAGGGAATTTAAAATGGCCTGTACTTGTGTTATCAGCTATTAAACACTTGTTCTGTTAACATTAATGACAATTTTCACTTAATAATCAGAAGGGAATAATATGATTCAGTTTAATTACTAGGACTGGAATTCACTAAGGAGACTGGGATTAATATAGGGTCTCTTATGAATATTTAAGGTGAGATGCTAAAAAGCCAGGACAATAGTGGTCACTTTTAGCATGGTCTTCTAAGATTCTGAGATTTACTCTCTTTCCCTCTGTCTTGGCTTCTGTCTGCCACTCTCTTTCTTTCCTCCCTTTTCCCATCTTTTGAAATCATTGGACAATTTTAAGTTACATTGAGAGAGCGTGGAGGTCCAAATATATAAAGTATATATTCATTCAATAATGATCAATGTCTGAGGAAAGGAGAGAGACTCAGGTTAGTGCCATAGTTTAGGGAAAGGTAATAGTATGGGATTATCAATTAAATGTTCAGCAGAGTGGTGCAATACATGACACGCACAAAATGTATATATGTACTTACACGTTTACAGAAAGAAAGGAATTTTAATACCTAAAATTTCCAAAATCCAAAAAATTAAAAAACATTGTTTTCAACCTATTATGTTGGACGATCCCTATGGAAATTAGGTTGTAAAAAAACAAAAGATGTCACTGCACCCTCAGGTAGGAACTGAAGAATGTAAATATGAGAGGAGCATCATTCTTGAACAGTTTTCCTTCTTTTATCATGAAGTTATGATGTGATCAAAGTGGAGCTAACTGGTCTGAGTTTATATCCTGGATTATAATAGTTCTTACTGATGGAGGTGAAACTTTCTCATCTGTGAATTCTATTTCCATTAGCATTTATTAAATTAAATTACAAAGCATAAAACTTATTCCCTTATGGTGTATCCTGAGGTCTACTATTAGGCCTGTAAAGATATATTAATTTGTATATTCCCCTGGTCTTTTCTATATTCCCTTCCCATTTGCTTTTTAGGATATCTGCAGTCTTCTGTTTTAGGTTTTTAACGACTGAGTTCAACAGTGATGTTGGTCAATGCCTGAGGAGGGTACTTGTGTAATGATCCCACAGGATCAGTCAGTGCACAGGAGCAACTCCTGCTATAGCACCTGTTTATAGTTGGGTGATGTAGGATGAAGCAGTGCCAAGGTTTTGGAAGCAGGGAAAGGGAGTCACCAGTGAAAAGGATAGTGACTTATTACCATGGAGGTAGGCAGGGTTATAGGATGCAAATCTGTAGGAAATGGGGTATTGTTAGTTTTACTGGTCGTGAAACAACCAGCTATATATTACTTTCATATTGAAAGGGTTAACATTTGTTGACTATAAAATGAACACCAAGTTCTAGATGCTAGAATCATCAGCTCTTAAGCAAGTGTTGTAGGAGTACAGTAGATGATCACCTGTTTCTATAGTCATTAGGGCAATCTACTAAAAAGACATGTTGTCTGTATTACATGTGTGTGTGACAAGCATTGACATAATGACAAATTTAGGCATAAGATGAACCACAAAGTGAGGTTTGGTGAGTGGTGTTAGTGTGCAAGAATGCTTAATTATGTGGAAAGTGTTGACTAGTAAATAGCCAAGTGTATCGCAGTACTTAATGTAGTAAAAAGGTACTCTAGTACAACTCATAGATATAGAAAATATTTATTTTGCCTTCAAATCAGTCTTTTTGTCGCCTTTGTTTCTTTTCTTGTGTTTCTGTGTGTGTGTGTTTTACAGATAGTTTGCACAACTCAAAACCAGAAAATGTTAAATCATCTTAATTGTCTGTAGTTAGTAGTGCTTTCAAACTTTGAGTCCTATTTGTCCCTGGGTCTACTGAAAGCCAAGGGAATTCTTCATTCAAACTGTTGCATCATGGGCATTTTTCTTATAGAAGAGTCTGGACATAGCGTATTAGAGTATAGAGAAATGTGTTTCAAACGCTTTTAGTTGCTTCATCGGGATTCTCATTCTGAGGAACTGAATAAAGCAGGTTGTTAGAAAATAAATCTCATAGGCTGCAATGGATAACTTCTGATAGTTTGTCTGCAGCTTTTATTCTTGATAATGCCTAAAATTTATTACTTTTATATAAACAACTATTTTCAGAATGTATAAAAAGTAATTCCAAGTAATTCTGTCTTTAGGAAAGGTTTCCACTGTAATTCAAAGTTGAACTAGTGAATTGTTTGCAGCCCAGTATTACTTACTAGTGAGTTTATATTTTTAGCTTTTTTGAAATTTCATTGTACTCCATAAATGGTTTATAAGATTTTTTTCATGATAGTCTTATAAGGAGATGATATGTATATATAATGTTCAATCCAGTCATGTTGAATTGAAGGACCTTTTCCAGAGTCTACCGCTGTGATCCTGTGTTTGACTACTATCCTGAAGTAGCCACCACGAGCAGTATAAGCAGAGATGTTTGTCTGGATGGTTAAAAACAGCTTCCATTATACGGTACAGCAAATCCTAAACTTTATTCCTTACGTGTTAATGCTGTTGAATCTCTGGAACTAAAGTAAAAGTGAAATTATGGGGTTACACTTAGAACAATAAAACTAGTCTTCAAGTTCTTCCTTAAAGAGGCAACACCTATTAGTAGTGCGTGGTACTTCAAGCAGTTTGTGTAAAAACTAAAGTTCCTAAGGAAGGACCTTTAGTGGAACTGTAGAATGTCAGCTCCAGCAGTTGTTATATCCAATATCGTATTAAGAAAGTATGGTAGGTGCTTAAAGCAGGGATGATTATTAAAAAGGAAGAGATCTGGAATAAACTTTGTAGTCAGATCATCATAACGCATTTGCATTTCATGAAAGAAAGATCAACCTTCATGGCTGAGGTATCCTTATTCATCTTGTGGTCTACTGCTTTGACTTTTAGTCGAATGTCAAGAGATTAATTAGATTTCAAATGTCTTTGTGTGTCGTATTGTTAAAGTCCGTTAAATATTGCATATCCAAAAAGTGGCACTCATGAGACCAACATCCAACTTTAACCTTTTTCTTAAAAAA
>VYZM01008471.1:369521-388060 GCA_013398915.1 Dromas ardeola | reverse complement strand
CTGATGATATAACTAGTCAGCTTAGTTTAATGGTGCAAAGTTAGTTTAATATAGCAATTTCAGAACTTAGACCGTCTTTATTTCCAATATGCCAACCATAATTAATTTTTTTGATGCCTATCCAATCTCCAGACAAAACTAAGATGTAAGGTTTTGACTGAGCAATTACACTGACTGATAATGTTTGGAAGCGCAAAACTCGTTTGAAAAATAAAATTTTTATGTTAAAATGTAAGGCATTGATTTTATATCTGAGGATGTGGATATCTGAAGGTTTCCTGGTGACAAACTCAGGACTGGGAAAAAGGAAGAAACCTGCAAAGCCTCATGCTCCTTGTCACCTGCTTATCCATAAAAATGGTAGTTTTTCCTCCCCTCTAGAGATTGTTGTCTTTGCATTCATTCTAGGTGCTGCATTTCCTGTGATCTAATTTAAGTGTTATCATTAGACATTAGGCTAGTACTCCCCTGAAGTGCAACCCAAATCATATAGTAGGACTAGTGGATTTGATCAGTTTGAGAGAAAAGGAATAACTAGGTAAAGTGTAGCTACCATATTAGCTACAAGTTAACTATTGATGACACAAACTATTAAAGTTGTTACAGATAACAGATTAAAATCTATCTAATTATGATAATGTCCCTGTGTGGCTTGTCAGATTTAATTAGTAAGCTAAATGATGATATTAAGGGATGAAATTAAAAATCTAACCATGTATTTTGAAAGAGACCCAGTTTGAAAACAGTTACTATGCCATAGGTTGTAGGGCTTTCATATATTTTCTACTGTAGCTGTTAGAACAGTCTCAGTATGAAAGCGATGTATCAATTTGAGGCAAGTGTGAAGTCGCAAAGGTACAAAGTACTATACACAAAATTAAACTACATCAATCATTACTCTGTCATAGGGGTAATGGTCTTCTTCAGATGCACTTATTTGATTTTACTGAAAGGAGTTCATTTTGTCAATTGCTAAAATAAAGCACCAGTTTTGGCAGGACCAGATCTATGTAATGGACAGATAAATGAAATCAGAGGTTTTTTGCTGGTTTAAAGAATGGTTTGGGGCTTTTGTTTTGTTTTAGATGTTTTCAATAGTTGTCATAGCTCCCAGGCACACAGGTTTTTTCCTCTTCTAAGTTATTTTCAGGAAAATTGTGGACTGAACAAATGTGTTCATCTCACAAAATAATCTGTTTGAACTGTTTACGGACAATTAAACTTTAAAATAATTTTCTCTTTAAAGCATCAAGGATATTATATCATAATGGAGAAACTGAAGTTACTTACATTTTTAAAGCCTTTTGAAAGTCCCAATTTGTACACAAATACAAAGTAGTAGTCTATATTACTTGAGTATTTACATTTTATAGCGATGTATCTGCACGTAGTCAGTTTTTGCAAGATGTTGGGAGAACCTGATTGATGTGCAGTTGAGACCTCCACCTGAGGGACAGTGGTTATTTAAGCTGCTCTGAAAAAATGTAGATGCTCACCTGATGATACCATTTGATTTTTTTTAAGAAAATACATTTTGTAAGTGTGGTACAAAGTTGTATATCTGCCCTTTTAAAAAATATATTATTTTGTCTCATTTTAACTTAAGCTTTTTTCTAATTGGACCACCCACCTTTGGAAAACATAAGGAAAAAAAGGGTGGAAACTTCTTGTTCACCTGCATCCATTTAGTTTCAACTTGTCTTATCTTTCCTGAGGATCATTCTTTCTTTGTGTATCATATTGCAGGTTGCTGACTCAAAAACCTCTCACCCCTATTCCTGTGAGACTTGGCAAAAATCTAGTAAAGTGTTTTTAATGGATTTATTCACACTTTCAAAAGATCATTATTTCCTAGCTAACATGCCCAGATTGTGACATACAGCTTTTTAACCAACGATACAGCCATGAATTATGACTTATTTCCCTGGATGACAACAAAACTACTCCTACTATGTCTTATATAAAGATAGAAAAAAAGGTAAAATTATCTATGATGGCTCAACAGTCTTTCCAATACATGCTGAATAAACTATCTGTGTCCCTTTCAAACAAAGATGGGCATTGTATGTTTTGATCCCACCAGCCCACCCAGAATGACATGAAGTGTGGGTTTATGCCATTATTTATCTTGCAAGAAAAAACGCACTTGAACTGTTGCTTACTATGCATTTTCTTCATAAATTACATTGATGTTGTTGAGTTCATAGATCACGTAGTTCAAACAGCAACATGAGAAAATTAATTTAGCAGCAGTATTTTGTCTATACTGTGAGGACAAGTCATAAGCAAGGTAAGGAAAAGGCAGATGCAATACCCAAAGGAACAGATTATCAAGGCAGGTTTAGGAGGAAGGACAGAAGATACGGAAAGAACAGCATTGCAGACA
Source organism: Dromas ardeola (assembly GCA_013398915.1). Taxonomy (NCBI): domain Eukaryota; kingdom Metazoa; phylum Chordata; class Aves; order Charadriiformes; family Dromadidae; genus Dromas; species Dromas ardeola. The sequence continues at coordinate 385,674 of VYZM01008471.1, read as the reverse complement.
AGATTTTGCCTGCCCAGGCTATGGGTCAGGCAGTCACTCAGCCTGAGCCGGTGCATTACGGGATCAGCCTGAATAGAGATACTCAGTCTGGACTTATTGCAAGAACACCCATCTTCGTGAAAGGTGTGCATATGGTCATGCTTGTAACCAGCAACAGCAACACATTCACAATAACTTCCTAATTCAATTCTATCAAGCTGGCCAGTGTTGGTGATGCCCCATCTCCCAGGCTGAGTTGCAGCCCACTATCCCAGTTCAGTGCCGTATTCTTACTCTAGGAGGCCAAGTTGTGCAAAATGTTTGACCTCTGCTTGCCATGAAATTGCTTGTCTTGTAAACATCTCTCATTTCTGGTGTCTACTTCTTGCAGCTTCTCTTTAGTTCTTGCATAATTTGTTGACAGTCCAGTTTTGCAGATCTTAATTCCTCTGGTCTTCCTGTCAGAGCTGCTTTTACTTGGTATATATAGATCCAGACACACTAGATCCAGACTTCACTTTTTGTAGCCTACCTCTAAAGTCCCTCTCCCTTAAAGCACGATCTTCCTTAAGCCTAGTCAATTCTCTCTTTCTAAAAATGTTGATGAACAAAGTCAAAGGGCGAGCCTAGTTCAAACAGAGCAGAACCAAAATTTTGAGCAGATCTCAGATATTTACAGGTAGCAACTGCATGTTGGTTCCATCTGGAAAAGCGTGCGCTTCTGTACTGAAACTCATTGGGCATCCCTAGAGCTGTTTGACATACTAGCGTTTTCTCTGAACCAGAAAAAGTGTTTCTTCACATAAACAGAGGGAAGCTTTATCTAATGTGCCCTGATGCCACCATTCTGTAGCATTTCTATTGCAATCCTGAATCCTAGATGGAAGCAGTGACCTGTGTTGAATCTGTTGCAGGGCATATTATTTTAGAAAATGCTTGGGGGTATTACTTCATTGTTTCAAGCTACTGTTAAATTTTATCATCCTTGGTGTTTGTCTCTTTACTTGAGATAACATGGAGGAAGAACAAAAGAACACGAGCCTTTTGTTGCAAGTTCCCCCTTTCCCCCTGCCCCCGTTGTGTATCTTATCAAACAAAAAGATTGAACTTAATTTCTTGGCCTGAATTTATTTTCTAGAATCAGTGGTCTGGGCATAAGCAGGCTGAAGGAGAAACGTAGGTGCATAGTGGTAGTGCCCAAGACACATAAGTGACACATGAAGCACATCCTGGGACAGGATGGTGGAGGGCTCCCTGTGTTGGTAAAGTTACTGGGACTCCGTAGTACATTAATACCTAATAAACGCCTATGCCCAGCAGAGCAGATGTGGTAGAGAAAAAGGAAAAGGCACTGTAGCAGTTTAACCCTGGCTGGCAACTAAGCACAACATGGCTGCTCGCTCCCACCTGCCCTGGTGGAATGAGGGGAGAATCGGAAGGGTAAAAGTGAGCAAGAAACTTGTGGGTTGAGATAAAAGCAGTTTAATAATTTAAAAGATATAATAATAAGAATTTTAAAAAAATTGTAAGGAAAAGGGGAAAAAACCAAACAAAGAGAGACGAAAATAAAACCCAAGAAAGACAAGTGATGCAAATGAAAATAATTGCTTGTCGACCAACGTCCAGCCAGTCTGGGAGCAGCCGCCCCCACTGCTAACCTCCCCTCCGGTTTTATTGCTGAGCATGGTGTCATATGGTATGGAATATCCCTTTGGCCAGTTGGGGTCAGCTGTCCCAACTGTGTTCCCTCACAAATTTTTGTGCACCTCCAACCTACTCGCTGGTGGAACAGTGTGAATAGAAAAGGCCTTGATGCAGTGTAAGCCCTGCTCAGGAGTAATTAAAACATCAGTATTCTATCTGTACTATTTTCAGCACAAAAACATAGCTCATACAAGCTACTATGAAGACATTTAACTCTATTCCAGCCGAAACTAGTACAGGTACTAAAACAGGGCTTGCATACCAAGTTTCTTTTGCTGTTCTTTTGCACGTCTTCACAAGGCACCCACTTAACAAAAAAATCCTGATTCTCTAAATCCTTCTTTTCTGTTCTGGCCATCTCTCTCGCTGTAGTTGTATCAACGTTCTTAATTTCTGTTTCACCTCTGAAGAAATTAGTTGCCCTTGAGCAAAGCAAAATCCAGATTCTCAGTTAAAGCATCAGGTCTGCAGCGGGATCCAGTTCAGCTTGTTGTTGGGGAGGGTAGTATAGTTCATTGTTTTTGTTTCAAAACTGATAGATTTGGGACAAGATAACCTAGTAGACCAAACCATTCCATGTGATCTCCTTGCAATGCTTACGCAGAAGTTTCCCCAAGAGTCTGAGCCAGTCTGTTACCATATACACAGGCTGCACTACTCCCAGGAACAGGTATCTGCACAGAAAACATACAGGTTGTTGTCAACCCGGTGTCAGTAGACCCATGCTCCTATTGTGTGGGTCCTGCTATGATGGGGAGACAGGATATGGAACACAGTATTAAAGCACACAAAGGCTTTTACAGTTCTTTCATAGCCGGGACTGCCCCTTGATTAAACAAGCTGAGCTGTAGCACCAGCTGTCTTAGCTCAGTGCAGTCATTTGAAGCCAAGATAGTTGGGGTCAAGTAGCTGTGATGACAGAAAATGAAGGTTGTATTAATGATGAGTATTAGGTTAAGGCATTTCTGGTACAGCCTCAGGTGACAGTATGATCACAGTGTGATGGGTTGTAGCTCAAAGATCCCAGTATTAAGTTTGAAAATCATGAATAGGGCAAAGTAGAATAAGCATCTATGCAAACAAAACAAGACATATGCCTAAGCCACTCTAATAAGAAGGATAATAACATCTGAGGTGAAAAGTCTCTGGTTAGGTTTTAGAGATTTAATCAGATATAGCGTTCTTGGTATGGCCAGATGATAGCAAATTAGAAAGAGAGTCTGCTGGTCAAAGTTATCCTAACACTTATTCAGAAAACAGTTGACCTAGCTAAGTAGGTTTAAGGCTACAGAATTTAATCTGATCATAGCTGCAAAACCACATTTACTATCATGTAACTTCCTGACCTGTTAAAAGCCCCTTGGTCATGTAAGTGTAAATACACCAAGGCCACCTTGGACACTTGCAATTACTAGTTGTCAGCTTTCATTTCTGTTGTAAACTTAATTGATGAATAATGCAGGCTGCTACAGGAAATTGTGGCATAGATTCAGTTTTGTTGTAATAAACAGCAGTAAATTCCGCTTAGTGAATACTCTAGCCTTTGCTTTTGTGCTTTGGTCTACTTATAACAATTGTAAAAGACTGTCACTTGAAAATCCAAGTATTTGTACTCTGTAAGTTTTCATCCTATGGAAGATTGATGTAAATAGACCAAAAGGAGCACGAATAAATATTTAATATCTTTTCTTATAGAGCATGACTTTTCAGTAGGGAAATGTATAGAGTTTTTACCCTTATTCTTTGCTGAATATATGTGGAACAGTAGTCAACTGTGTTTTATTTCTGCAATTTAAAACTGTTTGAAAACTTCAGAGAATTTTCAGAAGCCAAGGTTCATTGGTCCTTTATCACTCTCAGTCCAGGGACTCTTGAAGGCCTAGCTAGAGCAATTAGTGCTGGTAACGTCGTTCAAAGCTGTTGAATGCTGTCAATTTGTGACAACAGTTTAGGGCTGTTTCTGCATTCTGAGGCTGTTCATATCTGGTCTGTACAGGTTTTGTCAAAAAGGCAGCTCTCAGAGTTGGAATGTGGTCTCTCAAGGATTTTGGTAGAAAGGAAAGTTGATGCCAAAGCAGAAGCACGTTAAGATATTTGAAGTAGATAAACAGGGTTTAATCTTGTGTGACAGGAAGTCTATTATTAAAATGGCAATCTCTTTAGAAGACTTTCTAGGTCTAAATGAAGCCTAGGATATAAATTCCCCCTGTATTTTGTCACATGGTAATTGTTGCAAGCTTGATCTTTCTGAGCAGTCAGAAGTCTTTATTGAATCTTTACTGACTCTGAATCTTGCTGAATGCAAAGAATTGCTAATCTAACAAAAATAACATATTTTAATCTCATGAAGAACTTTTTATCTAGATTTTGCCATTGATTTGAGGACTTCATGCAGCCTTTGCTTTTCTAAAAATCATACGCTGTATATTAATTCACAGCACACAAGCAGACATTAGGATGAAGTTCTTTACAATGAGGGTGGTGAGGCACTGGAACAGGTTGCCCAGAGAGGTGGTGGAGGCCCCATCCCTGGAGACATTCAAGGCCAGGCTTGATGAGGCTCTGAGCAACCTGATCTAGTTGAAGATGTCCCTGCTTGCTGCAGGGGGGTTGGACTAGATGACCTTTAAAGGTCCCTTCCAACCCAACACATCTATGATTCTGTGATTAAGTTTTTCCATGTACCTCTGAAGAAACGAGCACTAATATCTCAGGCAAGTTTTAGAGGAGGTTTTAAAGATTTTTGCCTCTCAGAGAGTAAGGTGTCCTGTTAGATATTCTTATTCCTTGTGCAGATCAGTAAAAGCTGCTGTTTGGAAAATCTCCTAAGTATCATCTGACTTCTGTCTGACAAAACCAAGAGATTTTATTTTAGTTTACACCTTTAAAAGAATGAAATAGGGTGTATCAGGATCCAACTTGAAGTATAGCATGCTGTAGAATTACTATGTTTTATAAAATGGACTACCATCTCTAATGTACCTCTAACTTACGGAGAAAAACATCTAGCTGAAAAGCTACTATAAGGTTTACTGAACAGCAATGTTAGTCAATCCAGACAACGTGATTTTTATCTTATTACAGTCTTGGGTTGGTTTTTTTTTTTTTTTTTGTGATGAAAGGTTGTGCCTGCAAGTACTGCACAATTGACGCATTGAAAGACTGTTTCAATAAAAATGCTTAAATCCATATGAAAAGAATGCAAGTTAGATGTTTAATATATGCACAACTGGGGACAGAAATACTTGAAATGTATACTCTATGAAGTCACTGTGTTACCTCCACCTCCATCCCTCCCCAGGTCTTCCAGCTAGAAGAGTCATTTAAGCGTGTGAGTCTGCTTCAAGCAAAATCAGATGGGTCAATGCAGGCTGCCCATTTGAACAGTTTAAAACAGCCTTGCATGGCTTGTCAGGGGAGACTAGGGAGTACTCGCATCCTCTCTCTGTCTCACGTGCGCACACTCACAATTGTCGGGGTAATAACCTCCAACAATTGATCGCTAGCAAATAGCTGGGAAGAACTAGTGTTTGCCATCAACAAAGCTGTTTACAAAATGAATGTCTGTCAGGCAGCATTGTACTCTACTGTATTGTCAGTTACCTCTTGGGATAGCACTCGATTTTACATGCATCAAGGGCCTTATGCTTCCCCACTAACAAAAAAAGCAGCCTATTTGTGATGTACATAACATATGCATTAGTAACAGAGCTGGCAGCAAATGTTATGACTCTGCTGGGTACTAAATTTCATCTCTGGAGAGCAAAAGTTTAATTTGAATAAATAATTTAAAAAGACATCTTTCTTTTATGTCCAGTACCACAAGCCACCCGATACGAGCACTTAAAGTATGTGTGTATGTCTTCAGTGGATCCCACCTTTCTGTTATGTTTTTCACTTGTCTTTTTGTAGTAAGTGTCCAATTATGCTCAGATACTTTATGAACATAAGCAGATAGCATTTCCACAGACTGTGGTGCCAACAGCACGGTATCCAAACAAATCAAACCTGACTGCTGAAATGAGACACTATTAATGTCTTATCAACACTGTGAATAGATCCCCTGAACATCATTACAGTCTATAGCTATGTAGTATTCACTCATAAATTTTGGATTTTTTTTTTCTGGTAGAACAAGAAAGCATTTGGATGTTCTTATAATTAGTTTCGGAAGAAAGTTACCTTATGATCTTTCATTCTGTCCTTGTTGAACAAGTTTGTGTTCACGTTCGGTAAACTGTACTTTTAGGAATGAGGACCATCTCAGTAAATCTTGTCTAGAACAAAGTCTCCTGCCTTAAAAACTTTGATGCTATGTACCCACGTGTGCTGTGAACTTAGTTTCAAACACCTTGGATATCTTTTCTGAATTAATTATAGTATGGTTGTGTCAATCTGACACAAAAACTTGAACTCAGTTTACATTTTGTCACAGAAACCTTAACGAGATTCTAAGATGGGAAACTCTTTTTTTTTTTTTTTCCTTTTCTCTTCTCATTTTCAAAAGCAGCAGCAAATCAGTAGCTCCCAAGGGACCAGTGGTTATACTTTTAGAAATACTCCTCTTCTGTGTATGTCATTCTAACTGCATCTTTTCATACAGAACCACCACAGTCTTGCCTAGTTGGTATAATTTGTTATATTTTACTATTTTTGTGTTGACCAGTCAAGCATATTCAACAGTATGTGATTTTATTATGCCTAAATTGTTCGAGTTGCATTTTTACTATCTTTTATTACACACAGATATTTATTTTTTTTATGAGAGAATCAACTTGGGTTTCTATCTTTTTGTTGGCTGTTCTAAACACCTGTTGGTCTTAACGACCTACCAGTTTGTTCCATAGATTAAATTTTAGAAGAAAGTAAATTTCTATGTTGGCAGGATTCTTTTTGGCTGAGAGTTTGACATGGTTCCCTGGGGGGTCATCAGTTCTGCGCTCTTTCTTCACAAGTGAAAGTAGCCACCTATAAACTGCCTTCTAAGAATAACTGGTGAGCGTTGCCACTCCTAAATAGTGAAGTAGAGCTTTGTCGTCCTTTGTGTCAAAGCAGAAAAACCTTGCCACTGAGAATGTCAGGTGTGTATTCGTATCAGGCATCCACACTCAAGATAACATAGTACTTCCCAGTCTACTTTCAACCTAGATGTAGTAGAGGTGATAACTGGCTTTTCTTTCCTGATTGTCATAATCCTTACGACATCCATTTTAACGCGTACGAGGACAGGACTGCCTGCTCGGGCACCACTGGTGAGTGCCTTATCTGCCACATGTGCAGGAAGAGCTGAGCCACAGACTCTTCCCACAAAGGGAAGCTCTGGAGAGCCTTCACCACTGCAGTGTGACAAATTCAAATGAGATTTTTGTTCCTCAAACTTAGTGATTCTTTATTCAGTCACAAAATGTCCAGTCATTGTCCTGGTACTAGGAATAAACTATAATATGTGTGCAAAATTTTCTTCTTTAGATGCTATTAATTTTTAAGATCAGAATAGAAAATGATTTTCAGGACATTAGTCATGCAATTTATATGTTCAACAGCCCTATCGTTTTCTTTCCACTTCATCTGACATTCATAACGCACCAAACCTTGAAATCAATGGTGACCTAATTTTCTATCCTACTTTATTCTTCCCTCAGTAATATTATAGTACGAACACAAATAGTTCTTAAAACAGTAACAAATAATAAACAAAAATAACGATAAAAGCAATAAGCCTCTTCTAAAAATGCCGTTACCCTAAAGGTACCATTTGCTTTATGTTGCCCATTTGCAGTTGTTCCAAAGAGTAAACCTCGAGTAGCAGGGCTGTGGTGCAAAAAATGCAAATTAAATCCCAGGTTTATGTAGGTAAATAAGGTTTTATGAAGAATATTTATTACATGATGGATTATCTTAAGTGCTGGGATACTGAGGAGCTAATTCCTGTGCAAAAGAATCACAGACTACGTCCTGTGTTTCTTCTTAGCAGTATTTTTGAGTTTTATCATTAACATTAAAAAGATTATGTAATATGTTTTCAAGTTAGTCTGCCGGTATCATTTCTAGTTCCAAATAGGGTACTATTTTAATTCTTTAAAAAAAAAATAAATCAAAAAATCCAAGCAGGTCTGCTCTGTAAGTAAAAGAAGGAAGAAGAGTCTAGTGAATATATATTTGGTAATATCCCTGGGGAGTCAGTTGTGTAGGTGTGATACAAATGGGAAAAACAGCTCTCCAGAGAGCAACGTGTAGAAAGGAACAAAGAGAAACCTTTTTGCTGGGCTGAGGGTTTTGCTTCTGGCTGCTTGGCTGCGCGGTGGCATTGTTTGGAGGGAGTGCACCTGCTCTAACGTTTTCTTCAGCTGGAAGCAGACAGGTTTGTTGAATGCTCTAATTGCTGGTAGGCATGAAAGGATTGCCTAGAAGATTGCTTCCAAGGCTGTCCTTTGATGTTTCGTATGATTTGGAAGTGAAGATTTCTTTTCCTTTATCCATCTTGCTAATAGGTGAGAATAAAATATCTCCTCTCAGCTTTCATTCCAGAAGGTATCATGGCACATTCTGTCCGATTAGCTGTATCATGGACCAAAAGACTCCTTTTATCTTTTGAAAAGATTTGTAAAACACAAGCATAGTCATCACAGTCCACATTCATAAAGCACTATCAGTGATGTGTTCAGTTCATTGCAGGGGTCTCTGGGCAGGAGGAATACTCTGCTGTGAACACTAGGTTTGTCAAATGATATAAAACTGTGGCTAGCGATTTTGGATGCAATCCTTTTAATATCTATTATGAATCTTGGACTGCAATTAGAACAGGTTCTTTGTTTAATTCCAGTTATATTAATTTATAAACATGATAATTCTAATACAAAATCCAAGTTTTGCCTTATGTTTCTGCAAAATTTGAATAGCAGAGAGCTGCACTGAGGCTTGATGTTTTGAAGATCCTACTTTTACAAATAAATATAAGGCACAATTAGTGCACTATGAAGTATCGTAGTAAATCTAAACTGTAACTAGCTATAAATGATATGATGTCATATTAATTGTTTGCTGAAATTTGCAAATTAATATAGTAACAAAAAAAAAATCTATAAGCTGATAAGTTTTTTTCTTAACTCTTTTAATAAGAGGAGAGCCACCAAGCTGGTGAGGGGTCTAGAGACCAAGTCATATGAGGAGTGGCTGAGGGAACCGGGCATGTTTAGTTTGGAGAAGAGGAGGCTGAGGGGGAGACCTCATTGCCCTCTACAACTACCTGAAAGGAGGTTGTAGAGAGGTGGGTGTTGGCCTCTTCTCCCAAGTGAATAATGACAGGACCAGAGGAAATGGTCTGAAGCTGCGGCAGGGGAGGTTTAGATTAGGTATCAGGAAGAATTACTTTACCGAAAGAGTGGTCAGGCACTGGAACAGCCTGCCCAGGGAGGTGGTTGAGTCACTATCCCTAGAGGTGTTTAAGAAATGTGTAGATTTGGCACTTCAGGGCATAGTGTAGTGGCAGAGATTGTAGGGGTTTTTTTTGTGTGTATATGGTTGGACTCGATCTCAAAGGTCCTTTCCAACCATGAAGATTCTATGATTCTAAGAAATGCCCAGCTGAAAGAAATTATGGTGAATTATGTTAACCCGTGTAAACTGTCACTAACACTTTTCTGTTGACTAAGTGGTCTGTTACCAACATACTTGGAAGCACCAGAATACTTAAAAATATGTAGCCGTTCTCAGTAGAACAAACTTCCTCAATTTAATTGGGTTTAGCTCTCCTCTGTGATACAGAATTCAGATTCAGATCTACCACTTCCAAAGTTCAGGAGAGCATGGGGTGTACCTTTTGAATCAGAGCCTATTTTACTTTCTAATGAATGGTTGAGAATTGCTGCACAAGAAACTTATGTCTGTTAAGTGTGTCTCAGGAATATATTGCCTGAAGTTTTTAAAGATGAATATTGTTTTAGTCATTATTGGAAATGAAGAAGCATGTGGTTCTTGAATGACTTGTAAAATCTGGCAGAAAATCCTTCTGAAACTTCGACATCCAGATGCAGTTTTTATATTATATTATGATTTACTGAATTATGAGTACAGTTTCCTTTTTTCAGAATTGCATCCTCTTTTTTCAGACCATCTGTTGTGGGTTTTAATTTTTGGAATGTTGAGACATCTCAGTCTTGAACTTTATAGCTACCTTTTGAGTAAATTGATTACAGTGACAATGGCCAAGGCTGTTAAATTTCTATTGAATTTTGTCATGGTCACTGTAAATTATACCAGCTTCCCAACTTTCTCTTCTGAGGGCAAAGAATGTGTATTTTGTCTTGTGGTGTAAGCAAGAAGTATATTTACATGTCTACAATTGTGGCCTCCAATTTTCATTTTGTTGTGACACAGCAAAGTATTTTAAAGAGCATGTCTGGAACTTTATTTACTTGGCAAGAAGTCAGTCTGTTTTATTTTTTTATCTGTGGAACCAAGTGTTTATCAGGTTTCTGTATGAATCATGCAGCGTGTTAGGGAACATTTTGCACCAGTGTTTTATTTTAGATGTCTTTATTATAAAGTTTTGATGTGTTAAATTTTCCAAAGGTATTTTAAGTCCAGGGAAAGCTTCCCCTCCCCAACCCGCAAATTTCCAAATGTAACTTGCATGTCTTTGTAAATATAACTCTGAGTGTGCGTGTATCTACCTATATAAAACTCACTAATTCTGATGCTTTTGTTAACTAAGTAAATGTAAATATTCTGGTGTATTTCAGGGGTTTGGAGGCAGGGTTGCTAATATGCATACCCTTAGGATGTAAATACTTAAAGAGAATAAAATCTAGGAGATTATATTATTCATGTCTCAATGGGTGGGGAGAAGGTTGAGCATTTGGTTCACCTCCCCATTCACCGAACAGCAGGAGCGAGGCAGTTGTGAGAGTCAGGCTGGTTCTCTTGTTGAAGAGGACAAGTGGTTCTCTTCAAAGTTGAAAGGGAAAGGAATGTAGATCAGTCGTGGATCCTCTTGTTTCTTTCACTACTAGTCATTCCCTGCTTAGTGCTATAAATACAGAGGGGACTACTGCCTAAAAAAATTGTTGATGATGACCCATACAATGCCTTCATTTGAAAGTGGCCTTCTCAGTGTTAATCTCCACGTCACTGTTTTAAGGGTTATATGTAAGCCATCTAGAAATAATAGGGGTGACTCATTCATTTTGATGTGGCTGTGGGTTTTGTGGTCATATACAGGGAAAAACAGAGTGTACTTGGACATATCCCTGCAGGCAGTTTTGCAGACCTTTCTTTGATAGGGATCAGCTCTCACTGGACTGTTTCCTTAGGTTTATTCTAATTTAGCCTGGTGAAAAAAGGCGTAGAATAACCACAAGTTTTGTATTGGGTAGACAAGCAATTATGTCTGTTTTTTTTTCTTCTTGGTGGGTATGGGTGACATCACTTAAATGTCACTGCATGCTATCTCATTTTTGTATGAAATGTTCAGAACTGCAGCAGAAACTGTACTTTAAAAAAGGAGGAAATTAAATGTGTGAGATTAGACCGATATAATTTTGAGAATTTGGTTTATGCAGACAAAAAACCAGGAAATTCAAAGCTTAGCCTGAGCTGTAGTCCATCAATCAAACTGTTGTGGAAGAATAATGCTAGTAATCACAGAAAACACAAAAAGATGGGAGATCTAACAAGAGTGCAAGTCTTGATAATCCTGACCCATAACTGTATTCTAAATGAATGTTTTTGTATTTAATTTCCTGAGGAAAGTATTAAGGATGATGAATAGGGGAGGAAAATATTTCATGGAAGTTTAGTTAATTGATGGGGCAGCTTTCAAAGCAAAAATAGTTCAACACCCCACAGATTTGACTGCTCTCAAAAGCTGAATGGTGTAATTACATATTGTATTCTACGGTGTCTCACTTTAATCTTGTACTGCTGTTTGTAAAAATGTATGTGATTACTTTTTAAAGGAGAACTTATAAAAGGAGTCTTTTTACTTCAGTAAAATCAGTGAAATACTTCAGTCATTGTTTACAGTCATGGGAACTAGAAGCTAATATACTAATATAGTATGATGTTACTACATATGTACACCCAAGTCACAGTATGACTAATTGCCAGTTTAAAAGAAGATAGTTTACAAACATAATAATGTTCTTGGTGAGGAGCAAAGTACCTTTCATTCCTTATGGAATTCTGAAAGAAAAAGATTAAGATCAAATATAATAAACTTGGTCACTGTGTATTTGAAAATAAGAAAGATTCTGAATTGAATCAGTGTTGTCTTGAAATGGATTATATTTTCTCTGATATGTGAATTGATTTGTGGGTTAAGCAAGCTACAGGAGCTGATGTTATTAAATTCCAAAGAAGCTGGAAAAAAGCTTCAAGAGAAGATGGTATTTTCAGGAAGCTTTTTGCTACCATCAGTCAATAGCATCTTAATAGCATTTATGGTATAGTACTCAGTATTTAATTCATAATGATCTTCTGAATATATTTTATGTTAAGCATAACACTGTTCAATTCTACAATTAAAGCATATGGGGAAGGTTGTGATTGGAAGACCAGTTAAGAAAGAAAACTTTAAGCTCCGACCTTGATGTGTCATTCTGTAACAGGCTGGAGAAATTGCATAATTCTTGTTACCAGGTCTGTCGTGAAGGAGACTTGTGTACCAGCATGCTATGGAAAAGTTTAGGATTCAAAGTATGTATTTATTTAATGAATGTTACATAATTTTCCATGCAGTTAGCAAATTTGATTGTATCAGTTTAGCTCTCCTTATAAGGAGGAGGTAATTATGAAAACAGAGAAAAAGAGGAAATCTAATAAGTATTCATAATGTATGTGAAATTTGTTTTTATGCTAATCTAGTATTTTAACTGGGCTACCTTCCACATTGTTCTTTTCCTGATAGTCTGTTGCTTTTTTTTTTGTCTCACTTTCTATGTAGGACTGGGTCATCACATCTGTAATCTCCTAATAGAAACTGTGGCTCTGTACTTGGAGGCAGATGATAAAAGCAGCACCAAGACAGCAAATGCACTGCTTCTGTCCTTGCTTGACATTTTGCACTGCATGCTGGTGTATACAGCAAACATTGTGCGCCAGACTTTGCAGGTATGGAATTTACTTCCTGGAGTCATCACCATCTTAAACAATTTTTTAGATCACTTCCTGTTATGCTAATAATGAAATTCCCACTATTCTGATTTTACTGAATTTTTAGTTTGGTGGAAAGAGAAGAGCATGCATTTTCAACTGCATAACCCTGTTTCATGTACTTACTTGGCTAGACTATCCATGCTGGCCTCACTATAGGCTGGAAACACAGATTCTAACTGACTCTTTTGTTTCTGTACTCCATAAATAGCTTAATTCAATATTTGTTCAATGAGAGTTCAAAGCATTTTTGTTCCATTCATTTTAAAAGAAAAAGATTACTCCGTAAGAAACGGTATCTTTTTTATTATAAATCACGCGTGATTACTGAGCTTGAAAAGCAGATGTAACCTCTGCATGCGTGCTGACAAAAGTATTTCCTCTCTTATACTAATCAATGTTTTCCAAGTTTCTGTTTGAACCACTGCAAATCATGGCATTGGTAGGACTTCCTCCTCCAGTGAAGACTTCCTCCTCCTTAAAAATAGAGCACGAAAAAATACTAGGCAAAGAAATTGCACATAACACTCCTAAAAATAAAACAAGAAAAAGCATTAGTCTTTCTTTAGACATGATGTTAAGCTAGCAACATTTGCTTTGTTTTTAAATGATCTGCTAAATTTCATAGAATCATAGAATGGTTAAGAGTTGGAAGGGACCTTAAAGATCATCTAGTTCCAACCCCCCTGCCATGGGCAGGGACACCTCCCGCTAGACCAGGCTGCTCAAAGCCCCATCCAGCCTGGCCTTGAACACTTCCAGGGATGGGGCATCCACAGCTTCCCTGGGCAACCTGTTCCAGTGCCTCACCACCCTCACAGTAAAGAATTTCTTCCTGATATCCAATCTAAATCTACCCTCTTTCAGTTTGAAGCCGTTGCCCCGTGTCCTATCATTACAATCCCTCATAAAGAGTCCCTCCCCATCCTTCCTTTAAGCCCCCATTAGGTACTGGAAGGGAAATTTCTAAGTCAACTGGAAGTAACTTCTGTATTTAGGTTGCAAACAACAGCACATACTCTTCGTGTTAGGTTTTTGATGTTCTTGGGATTATCTGCTGAAAAACAAAGCCTGCTAGGTCCAATATGTCTGGAGAACAGAGATTCAAGATTGCAGCCAGATTGTATTGAATTTCAGTATATGGCCTCTTTATTCTGAATAGGTCTTCCTCTGTGTTTTGTTTGGCTTTTTTTTTTCGGTGGTTGTTGTTTTGTTTGTTTGTTTTTTTTAAAGAAGGTTTAATGTATGAAGTGGCTGTTGAAAATTGAGTTTGTTTGTTTTTTTTTTCTACACAGATTTACATAATCAGTTGTGTTATCAACCAGATATTTCACTGAGAGGTGTTGATTTGGGTTTTTTTAATTTTTGGAAGAAACTTAATTTAGAACTGATGGTACAATACCTTGTCTTTTTCGAGTCATCTAATAGCAGGTTCTGTAACGCATTTCAAATTTTGTAGGCTAATTGCTGATTGTCATGTTGTTGGAAGCACTCCATGTAATCACAGAGAGCTACATTCTCTACTTATGCTCCATGCAAGAGTGGTGAGGCTAATTATACTGGAGGAGACATATGAGGAGAGGGGATCTTGCACAGGGATTGGTAAAATTAGTGATGTTTTACTGTGATGTTACTTGCCTTGGCATACTTGTCTTTACCATGTTCTTCACAGGGCCCCTGTGGGTTCTGCAGCTGCCTCAGTACACATGCCTTATTGAATGATGGCCATTAGTTGGTGGCTGCCATTTACCATGTATCTACGTAAAATTTACTACCCATGTGGCACTAAATGCATCACTGCAGTGATAACGAATATTCTTGGATTGTTTTTATAGGGATGTTCTGAATAAGGTACCTTCTAAAACAGTACTTGAAATAAAGAATCAAATTTCCTCTTATTATCCATTCTTGAGACTTAAGTTGACTTTTACAGATAGTACTATCTCCACTTGAATCCTTTTTATTTAAGCTTTTCGTATGTAAAGTGATAACCTTATCCAGCTGCATAGGCAAAATAGGACACCAGTTTTCATTTGCATTTCAGTACTTTATGGTGAATGGTGTTGATAATTGTATCCAGCTTCATTCAAGAGTTTGCTCTCTGTGGCCCACTGTGTTTTAATGGAAATGGTACAAAAGTTCAGATTAATTTGCATATCTGTTTTGGAGCAGTTTCATCATATCATGTTCCACAGGTGATCCAGAGTAGCTGAAAGTAATTTGCAATCTCGATTTGAGAAGTGGACGCTATTTAGTGACTTAATGTAGGTTTAAGTGTGGTGTAGTGTGTATTCTTTTGTGGTGGGTTGACCCTAGCTGGCTGCCAGATGCCCACCAAAGCTGCTCTGCCGCTCCCCTCCTCAGCTGGGCAGGGCAGAGAAAATATAATGAAAGACTCGTGGGTCAAGATAAGGACAGGGAGAGATCACTCAGCAATTACTGTCACAGGCAAAACAGACTCAACACAAGGAAATTAATTTAATTTATTGCCAATCAAATCAGCGTAGGGTAATGAGAAATAAAACCAACTCTTAAAGCACCTTCCCCCAACCCCTCCCTTCTTCCCAGGCTCAGCTCCACTCCTGAATTCTCTACCTTCTCCCTCCCTGAGCAGTGCAAGGGGGAAAGGAATGGGGGTTACAGTCAGTTAGCACACGCTGTCTCTGCCACTCCTTATTCCTCAGGGGGAGGACCCCTCACTCTCTTCCCCTGCTCCAGCATGTGGTCCCTCCCATTGTAGACAGTCCTCCACAAACTTCTCCAGTGGGGGTCCTTCCCATGGACTGCAATTCTTTACGAACTTTTCCAATGTGGGCCCTTTCCACAGGGTGCAGTCCATCAGGAACAGACTGCTCCAGCACGGGTCCCCCACAGGGTCACAAGTCCTGCCAGCAAACCTACTCCAGTGCAGGCTCCTCTGTCGATGGGGCCACAGGTCCTGCCAGGAACCTGCTTCAGCATAAGCTCTTCACGGGGTCACAGCCTCACAGAATGGTAGGGGTTGGAAGGGACCTTCAGAGATCATCTAGTCCAACCGCCCTGCCAAAGCAGGTTGACCTAGAGCAGGTTGGACAGGAACACATCCCAGGCGGGTTTTGAATATCTCCAGAGAAGGAGACTCCACAATGTCTCTGGGCAGCCTGTTCTTGTGCTCTGTTACCCTCAAAGTAAAGAAGTTTTTCCTCATGTTCAGATGGAATTTTCTGGGTTCCAGTTTGTGCCTGTTGCCCCTTATCCTGTCGCTTGGCACCACTGAAAAGAGTCTGGCCCCATCCTCTTGATGCCCACTCTTTAGATATTTATAAGCGTTGATGAGATC